>JAWWEU010000005.1:3111394-3148866 GCA_035583155.1 Acropternis orthonyx | reverse complement strand
CCCCTGTCAGGGAGCTGCAGAGAGCCAGAAGGCCCCCCCCTCAGCCTCCTTTTCTCCAGGCTGAGCCCCCCCAGCTCCCTCAGCCGCTCCTCATCACACTTGTGCTCCAGTCCAAGGTGCAGCAAGCAGTGGCGAAAGGGCACGAGGCAGCAGAGGAAAGAAAAGGTGCCATTGCTCACACCTTGCTGGAGCTCAGCCAGGGCAAAAAGAGTGAATCGTAGAATCCTAAATGCTGTGTGTTGGACGGGAGCTAGAGATCATCCCATTCCAACCCCCTGGCATGGGCAGGGACAACTTCATCCAGACCAGGTTGCTCAGAACTCCATCCAACCTGACCTTGGACATTTCCAGGGATGGGGGGCCAACTTGTGCCAGTGCCTCACCCCAGTGATGCATGTCACGAGAATCTCCACCACAGAATCCACAGGCTGGTGGGAGGGTGATGGTGGAGATGCTTGGCGCATCCATGGGGATCACAAGGGCTTCAGCATTCAGCGTTCCCAGTCCTGTAACAAACCAGACACCTTCTTTGATCTGCTGCAAGGAAAAAGAGCAGAAGTACAGCCAGGCCAAACATCAAGATTTATCTAAAAGTTAAACAAGAACTTTTAAAACCAAAATGATGGGTACACGGGAGACATTTGACCACAAATATCTCCCAGCACACCCTCTGCCTTTCTGATAGAAATGTTAAAACTTCCAGTGGAAGCAAGTACTTGCCTTTTGTTTGCAAAACTGGGTTTCTGGAGGCCAGATGCTCAGAAAGGGACTCATTCTACATCCAAAGTGCGTGACCCTGCCCTGCTGTTACAAGGAGGCATGAGGGGAGGCTAAGGGAGAAGAGCAGATCCCATCACTGCTGTCAGAACATCTTCTTCCTCATGGGTTACAAGTCTGCGAAGTCTGCAGGTGCTCCCAGATTCGCTTTCTCCCCCTTCACCCGGGGACTGCCACATATCATCGCTAATGAAACCTCCGTTTACATTACTCGGTCCTTTCCCACTCGCAGCATATGCTCACTGAAAAAAAAACATTAAAAAAAAAATTACTGCTTGTAGCCCCACTGCAGCATCTCCTTTTTTTTTTTTTTTTTTTGCACTTCAAAGTAGTCTATAATGCACGCTGGAGCGCCAACGCTTTCATTGACATATAGCTTGTTCACTTGGATGTCATGAGAGAGCAAGCGAGTGAATGTGAACAGCGCAGCGAGCTGGTTATATGGCTAATCTGGTGGGCTGCTTTGATTTCATAAATAAATTAGTTTAGTCTTCCGAACAGGGAGAGAAACACGAACCAGTGATCTCAGCAGCACTGCTGCCCTTCATTACCAAGAGGGCCTTGCTCAATTAGAAATGCCATTTGTTTTCATTACGAGGTTTTATGTGAGTAGAACCAAATTTCACCCTGATACGTTGAATAAGGACTCGTACAAAGAAACACAGCCACAGATGTTTCCCCACTGAAACAGCAGACACAGGCTGTGTATTCAGGGCTGTAGGTAAGGTACTGAGGGCTGGGGGTGCAGACCAGCACCCCCAAGGGTGTCCTGTGTACAGGCTGTGTTCGCACTAATTGCTGCCAGCTCGCCGCTGACGGTGGACCAGACACCAGCATGAGTTTTTCTTGGGAACGAACCACAGGTTCCCCCCGCCCCCCCTCTCTCTTCTGGATGGAAATAGCTCATTAAATATTTAATTTTTCAATTAAAGAGTCACTTTGAAAAAACAAAAGTTAATATTCATCCTTTCAACATGTGGCGGGTTCAGAGCAGCCGTGCTCTTTGCACACATCAGAACCAGAGCCCAGACATGAGCAGAAACTGTTTAAAGTAAATTTGAACTGCGTGACGCACAAAAAAAATAGGGGATAAAAAAGAAGTGCTTCAATCAAAATAAATACAAATACCCCCAAACTTGAAAAATAGTGTATAAAATAGTTGTATTTTTTTAAAAAGAGTGAAGAAAATATTTCAGGTGTTATTTGAAATCTTATTTCTACTCACTGCTTCAGAAAATAATTAAGCAAGATGGCAAATGAAACCTTTAGATTCCACAGAAACATTTTTGCCATTGAATTTGGTTAGCCAGACACTGGCAAAAGATTTTCAGTCTGATTTTACAAAAAGTCTTTCAAATTTTCACTGTTTCCACCCGGACCATTTGCTCCATTGCAGAAGGGCAAGCAAGGGATTATCTTGATTTGAAATTTTGATTTCAGTGCACCATCCCTGAGCCAACTCCCACAAATCTTTAACCATTTTGCATTCCACTTCTTCCTCTGTGACTGGAGGTGGTGGCACTTCTCTTCCTACAGCCTGTAGGGAGGACAAACGCAGAGGTGGCAGGACCACGCAGGGGTTTTACAGAGACTTAAGCAGCCCTGTGAGCTGATTTTGTGGTCTCAGCCTTCGTGGAACTGGAATTACAAAATGAAACCACTCTGTGTACGGGCAGGTTAGAAATCCAGAGGAGTTTTTCTGCACATTTTCTGTGGAACTGGGTTACAGATACACAGGCAGCAGGTCCTTCCACCTGGGTAAGTCTTTTCCTTGGGTCATAACATTTCTATTTATGGAACCTATTTTAACACTTCTTTCAAAATGGCCTACAATTAATGCAGCTAAAAGTGCATGTTCAGCAGGAGGGAAAGCCGTGCCTTGACACAGCTTGGGAGAACTAGAGCCAGCTGAAAGAAATAATCATCTCACCTTGAACTTTAGGCAAAACGAAGACACTTCTTTTAGTGATGGAAAAATTAATTGGAAAAAAAATGATGTGAGTGGCAGAGTGATGGGTAGGTGTGTTATCAGGATGTGTACTTTGAAGCACCATAGATTTTTAAGAGCTATCAGGTAAGATAGCCAGACCCCTGTTTGGTCATAAATAAAGAATTTCTTCCAATCCTTGCTCTGTTGAGCCTGGTAACCTGTATTTCACTAAGGCATGATTTCAAGTAAAACCCCCATTAATCCGTGTCACTCATATACTAGTCTGGGAAGAGCTGCTACAATCTCAAAAAAAAAAAAAAAAAAAAAAGAAAAGGAATTTTTTTGGTTATTTGGAGTGCAATGCAATGGAGAAGGGGGTACCTGGGCTGTGTAATGTCATTGTAAATGAAATGTGATTGAGGGTCTGGGCATAGTAAATTGGGCAAATATGAGTCAGTAAGAGTCATAGAGTATTTGGTTGAATTTTAGAAAGTGACTCAGCAGAGTTGCATGGAGGAACCAAATTCAAGCATCCTTCTTGTACTGTCATCACTGTTGAAGTCATGATACCCTGACAACACTTTTGTTCCTAATAGGGACTGCTTTATGGGAACAGATCACTCAAAGAGTGGGACAAAGGAGTGATCATGTTCTTTGTGATCACAGAGCACTTGTCCTCAAAATAATCTATACCCAAGACTTGTAGGGGTACAGAAGAGAAAGAGCAGTCAAATCTCTTGGTTGTTGTATATGGCAGTAGTAGCGAGGTGGCTGGGACAGAGGGGAGTGCCAGAGTGGGAAGCTCTCTAAAGAAACTCTGGCCTAAAATTTGCAGGTTTTACTTGTCTCCTGCTCCAGCCTGAGCTGTTGTTGTCCAGGTCCCTGGATTCCTCTGGCCCTATTGTGGTGTACAAGGCATAAAATATCCACTGAGGGAAGGGATGGATACACAAGCACTTATTTTGTGCAACAAATCTAGGAAAACAGTATAAATTTTGATCATAAGACAATGAACATTTGCTAATGCCCTTGACTAAACTACAGATTTTACACTTTAAAAAAAAAAACCCTGCCAAATCAATTTAAAGAAAAGAGTTGGGAATTCTGGCTCCTGTCCTCTTGTTCAAGGACAACCCCAGTTGTCCTTGTGATAAATACAAATAAACTGCTACAGAAATAACATCAGGCTTAAAAATTCTCAGTCTAGTTCCTCAGTATGCTGCAGCAAGGTCGAATCCAGGGGGGCAACATATTTTCATTACGTCTTTTGCTGGTGCCCTCTGTTGCTGCAAAGCACTCCAGCATTCTTCCCAACATCGAGCGCTGGCGTTTCAAAGGACACGGCTTGTTTGGGACCAAAATACATGGCAGTTGTTGCCTTTCTATTTAGGCCTTAAGCCCTGAATCAACAGTAAGAATCCTGGACATGGGAAAATACAGTGCTGACAAATACGTAATTCAATTAAATAGGCTGGCATTGTTTAGGCAATAGCCCTTCCCTCTGATCCATCTCTTTCAGAGCTCTGTGTCTTAATATTATGGCCTACTTGAAACACTCGAGCTCATGAATGGATTAAAGAGGGTTTCATTTGTTTTATTTATTATTTTTACTGCTGTGCTTGGCTTTTTGCAAACAGGGGAGGCACAGAACTCATTTAGAATTCACTGTAACATGTACATTCCTCCCTCCTCTGTCGAGAAGAGAAGGGGGAAAAAAAACAACAACAAAAAGATTGCAACTGTTTCAAAAGTACCAGAACTCTTGGGTAATTCATCATCAACATTGACTGATTAACAAAAGTGACTTTAGAGCACAATCATTTCAAAACACGGATAGGATATACACTTACTGCCACAGTAATTTCACAGATTTAAAAAAGGGGGAAGTATTTTACCCAATGTTTTGTTCAAAATGACATTAAAGAGTACTGAACGTTTGTCTTTGATTTTAGGGAGCGAGTCCTTGCCCTCTCCCAAATGTGATCTCAGTATTGTAGTATCTCACTGTGATAGCTGTGTATCCCTTGAAATGCATCGATGTTGCATTACATCAGCAAGGACTCAAGCTTCCATTTATCTTCAAATATTTCACAATCCACTGCAGTATATTCTCAGTTGCAATTTCTGCTTTCAAGTTTGGCCACCATGTGCGTAGCATTAATTTCTCTGTTCACATGTAATTCATTCAGGGACTTACACCAGCTGAGAACCACATATGGAGGCCCAGATTTACAGAGCTTTTATTTTGTGCCATGGAAGCCTACAAGAAACAATTTTCTATTTGAATATTGAGTGTTTACAGAGGTCTTGTTGTTCACTAGAGACAGGGGATTATGAAATCATATTCTGCAAGAATCCTATCCAAAAAAACCTGACTGTAACATTTATTAACTCCTCTTTGTTCAAGTGCTCGCTGAGTTCTTACACCGTGATTGAACATTGCTTCTCCTCTCTCAGGGTTTGTTGTATGTTATATTATTAACCACATTTTAAAAATTGCTGGTCCTGCTTCAGCCAGTTTCTGTTGTCTCTGACTTTACAACTTCGAGTGACCAAGGCATGGCAGCAGAGACAGGTGAGCAGTGGGATGTAGGTCTCAAGCAGACCCACACAAGTGCTCTAAAGCTTAGCATAGCTTTGCTATTACTTTTTCTGGAGCTGAAGATATTCATGGGGATCTTTTTTTTGATGAGAAGCAGTCAAAAAATTGTATGAAGGGTATTCACACCATACAACTCCCCAGCACTGGTGTCTGTACCAGGCAACTAATATTTTGGTTTGAGAATACGCTCCTGTTTTATCACATTTGAGTCAGCTCCAAATGCAGATCTCTAAGACTCTTCTGTGGTGCTCATTTAGGCTTGTTTTGAGAAAATAATGACACATATTGAGTGACTAATGTCCCACATAATTAATCCTGTAGCTCCTTATTTATCAAGATTTCAAGGGGAACGGAACATTTTGATGGAAAACAAGAAATCTGAAGTTAAATCTAATGCAGACAATAATCCTTGGAGAGATGCTTCAGGGTTAAGTCTGTGTCAGAGGCCTGGAGGATTCACTAGGTACTCCTGCGTATTCAGGAGGGGAGCTGAGGTGGATGTGAAATGTCCCCAGCCTCCCACAAGCTTCTCCCCCTGATCCCAGGGGGTCACCCCCTCTCGAAGGCTACCAGAGGCAGCAGAGCTGGGTGGACACGAGCTCTGGTCCTGGGGAGCCCTGCCAGCCTCCCTGGCAAAGGACAGAAAGTGTAAATTGATTTTAATTAGGGATCACTCATGTGGCCTCCGAAGTATCAGTTTAAATCAAACATTAGCAACTGTCAATTTCTTCTTTCACCCAAGACCCAAATCCTGTAAACACAAGGACCGTAACAAATCCCCAAAGCAGGCTTTAGCACACATATATGGAAAACATACTAAACTATAAATACTGTATACCATATGGCAGCAAGATTATCTAATTTCACTTCATAACTGGTGATAAAATGACCAATCAACTGACGTGCAGAATGAAATGCCAAGCCGGGGATTCAGCGAGCCTTAAGATGGCTCTGAGGTTTCATCGCATCCCATCGTATTCCATCACATCCTTAAAAGTACCTGTTTCACACACCTATTTCACTGACACGAGAGTGTGGACACATTGGGAATATGTGCAGCTCTAGATCTACTTTCAGAGCCAGAATTTGTCCTCATTTCTCTGCAGCTACAGTAAAGGTGAGGAAGCTGGATGAGGAGTACACCAACAGTGCCAGAGGAGAAATTTTGAACCTCTCTAACTATTTATTTATTGATTGATATGAAAAAAGTTATTTGGGGCAGGTACCACTCATTCCTCAGCTTTTGCTGAGGCCAGAGGTTCATCACTAAGACTCCCAAAGCTCAACTGCAATGATGCAAAACAACATTGTGCACAATGCCTATAGAAACCAGAGCCTTGTGTGCTCATTGTGTACCACACCTTCATCAATTTTTCCCCTTCACTGTTAAAATCATTTAATCATTGTACAGGCCACAGCTCTGCTGTTCTGCTCCCCAGAATTGTAAAGGGGCTCCTTCTCCAGAAGTGAGGTATCAGTTCTGAGAAATGAAAGGTCAGCACTTTGAAGACCAAAATCAAAGTTACTGATATATTCCTGAGCTGGAAGAAAAGGGATTTCATAATTTTCTGGATTCATTGTGACAAAGTGAGGAACCACCAGGGAACTGTTGAAGGCTGTCCCCAGCAGAATTCAGAAAGCAAGCTGCAATGATGCCTGAATGTTCATACGTTTGGAGAGAATATAGTGGGTATAACCTTCTAGGCACTTGAAGTTAAATGAATCTTGGAGTAATGCAAGAGATTAAAACCACACAAAGCTTAAAAAAATAGCCTAAATCCAAAATCAGCTTGCTTCAAAGTTAAACACCAATGTCATCAGCTCAGATTTTGTGGGGGCTTAGCCCCAGAAGCAGAGAGATCCATCAGTAGTCCTCAGATCCATTTCCCAGGAGAGTGCTGGAAAATGGCTTTGTTGGCTCATTTAAAATTAGCTTGGGTACAGCCGTTATGAATATACTGTGCAGAAAATTGTGCACTGAATTATAAGCAAATAGGTTGCTATGATTTGATGCTATTTTAATAGCTGGTGATTAACCAAATGAATGCTATTTGGTCTGGCCTGATTTGCCAAATGGTTCCTCTCTCCTACCGTCCAGCCAGTTGTAAAGTAGTGCCCCATACAACCATGCACTATTAACATATTAAACTCCAGTAAAAGATTTTTTTAGAGGAATAGTAGCATATTGTGGGGTATATACTCACTTCTGTCAATCCCAGCAGTGATCTTGAGCCAGCTGAGGGAAGAGCATTTTCTAGCAGGCTGTAATTCAGGGTTTGTCTTTGACATGAAGTTAAAGTCCTTGGGGGTCTTTATCAGAAACATGGAGATATTTCAAACAAATACATGCTTAAGATCCCCCATTCACCCCAAATCAAAAGCATCAGCAGAAACCAACCCACATTAACATGCCTTTAGCTAGTTTGAACAAATCTCTTCCTCACCTCAGTTATCAAGAACAGGTCACCTGATGCAGCCAAGAGCTTGCCCATACTCCTGTAACATCTTGGTTTTCTATGCAGTGGTTTTCAGCTGGAGGACTGCTGAAGGTTTGGGAATTTTTATTCCTAAATTATTTGAAACGGAACACCTACAAAGGACAATGTACTACTAGTGTTCACCTAGAAGTAGAACAGGAATTCCTGGTTTCTTGTCCAGTCCAAACCAGGTTTGTTTTGTGTCCACCATCAGTGTAGGCAGAGATCCTTTCCCAGGCACCCCCATGCTCACTGCACTGAGATGTTCATCCTTGCTCTTCAGGATGATGGGTGTGAGAGCTGCCAGGCCTCAGACCAGGTAGGGTCAATGAGCTTAGCAAAGATGCTGCTGCCCAGCCCAGTAACGAAGCTTCTGCATTTCAGTAACAACCCCTACAGCAGAGCTTGTCCTGCCTTGTATTAACCAACTGGGGAGATGCATTACTGAGTCCACTTTATAATTTTGTGGTTAGATCTTGGTTTCTCTATATTACTTGGAATGTTGCCTTTTTAACATTTTTTTTTCACGTGGGTTATTTTTACGAGAGAACAGTAATTGGCACCTCAGTACTGACAGAAGAATGTCTCAGGTGTACAGGGCCAATGCCTCGTTGTGTCCCCTCAGGGTGCATTAATTAGCACTGCTGTACTGGCTCCTGTCCTTGCCCAGTTCTAGCTAATGCCAGAGGTTAAACTGTCCCCTGACTGTGTCACCAATTTAGACTCGGAATAGCTCTTCATGTGCACAATTAGTATTGCTCTTATCAGGGTGCCGATACTGAACCAGTGAATTTCTGAGTGATATTTCAAAGGATTTTCTTTGCTGCAGCATTCGTTTTCTTTACTTTGCTATTTTTTTAACTAGCCATTTACTCTGTACCACACCTCAACAAAAAAAGATAAAGAAAAATATTAACATTTAATGTAAAAATTTCCACTCCTTTGAAATATGGATTAAAAAAAAAAGGATGTTTAAAAGTTTCTTACTCAGTAATTTTCATGCTTCTCAGTTAAATGTCTCCAAGCCCTCAAGTACTCAGATCCCATTAAATAATGTCTTAGCAAGTATATTGCTCTCTGCAGACAGTTGGGCAGTTTCTTGTGTACCTTAAAAAAACCTGCAGGTTAAAAGGCTTTGCTGAATTGCACAAAACAGCAGAGCAATTTTTGTCCCTTTCTTGTGAAATATGAAATGGGGACATGGAAGGTTTTGATGTCAATGTTACCAGAAGATTCCCCAAGATGTGGCTTCTTCCACCTTTTGGGACGGAATGGCAGAGGCACTGGGGAACACCACCTTCTTCTGCTCCTGTGGCGGGACAATGCTTCCTTCTTCGCCAGACAAGCCCCATTCCTGCCTTACTGGAGAAATTTGCATTTCATTTCTCCATTCCATGAGATAGCTGCGTTGTGTGGCCGCACAAAGAGGGGCTTTGTGTCCTCACCAAAGGCAGGCAAATAACTAGCTATTGAAATTTAAAAGGAAAGGAACAGTGTCACGAAATGCCATGTTGCTGGAATGCTTCTGCTCACGAGTGTGCCTGCACAGATGGAGCAGAGCCTTGTCACCAGTGACCTTGTTCGCTCTTCCGCACCGGTTGCATTTTTCCAAGTTCCTCACTCCTCCTGCAGCTCCGGACCTTGCCTTCTCTGCGGTATTGCAACTTGCCAGCACGCGTCTCTGAAAGGGAAGCCTTGAGCAAACCATTTAAAAGGAAACAAAACATATCACAGAGGAAAATTATATCACGTTGCTGTGCCAAATCAAGCCATCTCTGTGTTGTTGTAGCATGATTGTATCACCTGCCCTGCAATGACTGGCAGTTTCACCTGCCTCATCATCTAGAAAAGATGCTTCAGTGCTACCAAACCACAGTACTGAATCACCTGGTCCTCTCCAGCAGTAAAGTCAGCCATTCACAACTGGATTTTTTAAATGTAATCTTTGCAAGAAATTGGGATCAGATAACTATTTCCTAATTTTTGAATAATTAACTGCGGTAAACACAAATCCAAATGACAAACCAGATGGTAAGACACACAGACTTGGGAGTTTATTGACATCTCCCAAAACTTCAGGCACAGCAGCTGAGTGAGCTGTTGTGACCTGCACTGGCAGAAGAGACAGAGTGGATGAGCTGGCCAAGGTTTGAGAGCACTGAAGAGCTCAGGATCTATTTTCTGCTTATTAGCATGTACTGATGCTTGTGCTGCCTCAGTGTTACCTGTGTTGGCATTTGCAACCTCACTTAAATCACAGTCGTAGGACACATTACTGCTTGCACCGATAAATCCTTTTGATCCACCCCTATTTTCATGTGTGCCCTCTCCCTTCTCTTCCCGCATGCTCAGTGTCTGGGATCTGTGTTTGGCACTGACAGCAAGCCTAGATGACATTTCTTCCGTTTGGTTGCAGCAGGGGAAGGCTGAGATGCCATCACAGAGGGGTTTGTGACAAGTGCCGAGGAAGGGGATGCAGCCCGTGACCCCATCAGCACTGGCACGCTCCAGTGCTGCTTGAGCCACCACTCATAATCACCTGTGCTCACCAGGGCACTTCCAGAGCTGCTCTACATCCCTGTGCTGTGCCTCACCTCTGGCAGGGAGCAATGAATACAAATAGCTACGAATACACGGGCTCGAACAGCCTTACAGCAGGAGAGCACCTGCACGGGGAGCTCAGCACTCAGCCCCCTGTGTCCTGCCCAGTGAGGCAGGAGAGATGACATGTCACACCAAGTCCCCAGTATGCTTCATTTTTGCTCTTAAGAGTCTCTTTAAAAGTCAGATTGAAAAGCATCAAGCCAGGCAAATTATTCTGAAACATTGAGCCCTTTCTTAACCAGGTAAAGTGCTTCAGACTGCAGCATAATCAGAGGCCATGGGATCAGAGAAATTGTAATTAACTTGCTGAAGTGGGTCAGGACTGTGTGTATTGCAGTGCAGGGGTACTCTGGCTTTAATGATTTCAAATATTTTGAGAAGCAAACTGAAAACACTTAGTCAAATTAAGTGTTTTCTTTAAGCTGTCAGCATTGCAAGCACTGCCAAGATGAACAGGATAAATTGGATTAGATGAAGTCTATATGCTTCGAATCCTAATGGCAAAGGATCCAAAATGTAAAGTAGTGCACAAAGGCAAAGCAAATATTATATATTGTCTGTAAAGCAGCAGATCTCAGTTTACTGATTAGCCAAATAGTTTGAAAATAGCATGACTCATCTCCAGAGCTGCCGAGTGTTGCTGCTGGCTCCCATGCAACCCAGTTTGTGAGTGTGACAGTCTCCGCCTGCTAAATGATGGGTCTTGCAACTGGGGAAACAGCACGATTTTGATTCTACCCAGGGTAAGTCCTGTCACTGCAGTCTGGCCCAAAACAGTTCAGGCTTAAATTCAGACTTAAAAATTATATATGCAGGTGGTAATTTAGGTTAAATATGAAAGTGAAATGATGTTCCACAAGGTACCCACGTGAGTCTCCGGCCGATGGTTATCAACGGGCAGGGCTGCAGCAATCAGGTTAAGAACTGGGAGAGCAGTTGGAGGTGGCAAAAGTGGAGGAAGGGCTTTATCAAAACAGCCACTGCACTTGTCCCTCTGTCAGAGACAGGGCAAAGGAGTCCACATGAGAACCACGCCCTAGGGAGGAGCAGAGAGCACCAGTGCAGAAATCACGCTCGGGTGGAGCACACCAACTGGTTTGAGAGCTAGAAACACAGTTAGAAACTAGTGTGTTGTGGGGGATTCACTGGAGGTTGGAGGGATAACCACAGCCAAAACTCTGAAGGGACCACACAGAAATCTGTCCCTTTCTGTACCCTCCTGTCATCCATAGTCTGGGCATAAAGCCCCTTTAACAGACTGTCCTCCAATTCTGAAGTTTCTTGCCTCTGTTTGAGAGCTGCTTGGAGTACTTTTCCTCTACTGGATGGAAACCATCCTTTAATTGCTGGTCTGAATTTTCCATTGGTGGTTTCAACCTCTCTACTTTAGTGCCCGTATTGTCTATTAGCCTAAATAGTTTAGGTTTTATTTACCCCCTCTGTTTATTCCCTCACAATACTTGGAGGTAACCCTATCTCCCTCTCAGGCTTTGTTTTGCTGGGTTCAATAAGCCAAACTGTTAATCCTCTCTGAGGACAGACTCTCCACTCTTCTGATCACGCTGTTACCTTTTCTCTGTGCTTGTTTTGGTTGATTTGTATTTCTGAATCTTTTTGCATGTTTTTTTTTTACAATGAGGGTGGGCAGGCCCTGGCACAGGTTGCCCAGAGAAGCTGTGGCTGCCCCATCCCTGGGAGTGTCCCAGGCCAGGTTGGACGGGGCTTGGAGCAACCTGGGGCAGTGGAAGGTGTCCCTGCCCACGGCAGGGGCGTTGGAATGAGATGATCTTTAAAGGTCTCTTCCACACCGAACTATTCGATGATTCTAGCTCCACATGATGCCTGCCCAGTGCTCTGCAACAGGCAGTACTTAATTCATGCTGGAAATTCATGACTGATTGAAGATATGAGCACTAAGCACCTCAGAGTTAAGGCTAAAGGATCTCCAAACTGCCTTGCTTACTCCACCCCATTACCCTCATCCACCAGTTCCTAAAATAAAGCAGAAAAAACCTGGCCAATGTCTTGGAAAATTAAAGCCAATGGCAAAATATGGAATAAACCCCAAATAAGCCATTTACTTCAGCCATATGAATACAAATATCAAACAAGAGTATCTAAAACATCAACAAATTATGATAAGTAGCTAAAACACAGAAGTTGTCATCACCATGTCTGGACAGAATTTTGACAAGTCCTCAGATAAATCTTCTCCATCTCCCTTTTCCACGCTATGTTGGTATTTTGAACAGAAATTCTCAAGTCAAAAGACATACATCAATTTTTAGTTCTAGCAAAAAAAAAAAAAAACCACACAAAACCAAACTAGACATACAAAGCAGATGCTTTTCGCTCAAGCTTTTTTACATAAAAGACTATTCTTTCATCACAAAGTTGGTTCAAAAAATTTTCTCAACAGTTCTAAACAGTAGCAGTAGCAATGGTTCCCAGTGGAGAGAGACTACAGGTGCATGTTACATCTGTTCATCTGACAGTGTACAAATCCTTTAAAAATAATAAAAGGCTTCTGTTTAGTCAGGGAGCGCCACCAAGCATTAGAGAGGGATGAGCTTCAAAGTTCCGCTTTAAAAATGTACTGTATTAAAATAAGAAATATCAGTTATGTAAGCAAAGATGTTTACATGGAGGATTCAGTCCTGTAAATTGAGCAGGTCTCAGTGCTGTATCAAAGTGACTTTTTATCATTCCTCAAATCAACTATATCCTTAAGAAAATAATAAAAATAGCTCTAAGAAAACCAAAGGGATCTCATGGTATAGCTTTTAGAAGATCCAAGAGAGAAAGACCCAACTCCCACAAAGGCTCGATGCAGCTGATCTCAAGGTAGATATACATTATTGAAGAGCAATTAGGAGACTTCCACTTACAGAAGACCTAGCAATGATCTAAGTTTGATAGTAAGTTTGATATCTGTGCTACAGCAGAGTAGCTGCTGTGATAGAGAACTGAATCATCACAGGTCTTGACATGGAGACATCTCCTAATACATCTCCAAAATGCCAAAAAGCAAGTTGCTTCTTTTTTTCTCCCCTGTATAATGAATGCATTTTACAACATGATTGTCTCTTAATGTGTTTTCGTTTCTCCAGGCATGCATGAGAAGAGGAGCAGGGAGAGACTCTGTCATCTTCCCCTGTGTATTTTAGCACAAAGTCAAGTCAGGAAAGTTGCATAGCAAAGAAATTGCCCAGAAAAATATAACATTTAAAAAATGGCACAGCATGAGACAGAAGGATAATTGGGCAGCCTGAGTTGGAAGAGTTTCTTCCAGGTAATTCAGTGCATCAGAGGGGTCTGGTTGCAGCACCAGAAATCTAAATGGCTTGAGATCACTTTCCAAAACAGACTATTTAGTGTTTGATTCGGATGTCTGTGCAACAAGTTACAGTGTTATGTCATTGCACAGGTGTATGTCCAAGCCCAGGAAAACCAAGGTGAGCAAATGCAACCATCTAACCCCCAGATAGGAGCACTTCTGCAACACAAGCTACTGGATTATAAGTCTCAGAATAAAAAAATAGTCATGATACTTTAGATTACTCTCTGAGACTACTAAATGCTGTGTTTGTGGTAATGAATGAGGAAGAAAGAGGAGCAACATTTAAAAAGAGTGGCTTGTATTCTGATTTTCCTTTCTAAATGGGTGCCAAAAGTGACAATGGAAATTAAGACAGTCTTTCACTGAACGTACTTTAATAAATTTTAAAAATTAATATCAAAGAAGTACCTTTAGGCTGAACTTTTATAGAAAGACCAGCTATTGAATAGGATGATGTGACCAAAAATACTGGTCTTTGAAGGGATAAAAATCAGCTTTTGAAAACCATAGCTGCTTCTGCAGCTGCAGGGAGAACATTTTCTTTGTGTCAATTTATATTTAATTTCCTTCAGCTCAATAGCTGATTCATTCAAGCTCAGACAGTGATGAGGAGTTGAGATGCAGGAATGTTTGTTTTCTCTCTTGCAAATGATCAGAGCAGACCAACATTAAAGCACGATCCACTACATCTAAATCCTCGAGGGACAAACGCTGAAAAAACATCAGATTGATTAACTCAGGGCATTTTCCCTTTGTCAATAATTTATAAAGTTTTGAAATGCAAGATATTTACCTTTATTTTCTGATACATCCAGCAAACTTCACACAGCCTGAACTGGCAAATTAAAATGCCTTCATAAAGCATGTGGTTCGTGATTTTACTTGAATTACAATTTTCATCCAAAGCACTTTGTCATGAATCACGAATTAAAAACATCATCACAGTAATTGGAAAGATCAAGCAGCATATCCTGAGACAATGCAGGGCAGACAGGGACAGGTAGAAGTCCCGGTGACAATAGGGAGGGAACAGAAGCCCTGCGGCTTTCACAGGTCCCAGTGATTTAAGTTACACCCCTTTGCTCAATGCCCTTTGGTTGAGCTGGAATTTAAGCCTTCTAGAGCAAAATATGAGAAAATTTATTAAAAGGAATCTATTGCCTCCCAGTATGTTCTCTACAGACATAGACAGCTTCTTAATTTGTATTAAATTACGTTATTATGTGTATATGCAGTGCTTTACCCACCTGTTTCTCACGAACAAGTACCAAATGTCCTGTCCTGCTGGTGAAAGCTGAGACTGAACCGCTCCCATGCAACACAAACTCCATGCTACAAATGCAGAACAAGTGTTAAAACACACTATTTAAATCAAAACCAAGACACCTGACAATTTAAACAATTTTTGATTCAAGTAATTCTCAGAAGTAATGAGGGGGGGAGGAAAAAAAGAGAATGAGGGTTCAAACATTGCCAGTAAGATGAAAAGTCTCCCACAGTATGGACATGTGGGACCTGTGTTAGAAACAAGTTCTCTCCACTGTTACCCCTAAAGAGACACCATATTTTGAGTCATTTATACTCACAGACCTTTATTTGATTATCACGGTCAATCGATCAGTACCTGTTTTTATCTCCCTGGCGTACAAATGCCTGTCAGAAAGTAGACAGCACAGTAATTTTGCATTATTAAACACGTTCACCTGTGGTTTCTAGTCATGCTCAATTTTATTTCCAGTCATATTGAAGTTTATTACCTGGTCTTTTTTTCCTCATCAGCCAAGATAAAGATATTGTGCTATGATGTGAGAGCCAACTTTCCAGAGAGAATTCCAATTTTTCATTACATTTTCAAGGTTCTCAGGTAGTTACAAGATTAAATAGTTCAGCAAAAGACCAAAGCATTCAGCAAAAGCGTTTCATGGGACTTCAAATTTAGGTGTTGAATGCTTATGTTGTTGTTTACAAGTCTGATCAGTCCACAGTCATCATGAACTATCATGGCTATGGAGCCCCACCAGGGAAAGGAAGGCTTGTAAGGAAATCAATGGAGATGCAGCTTCACCAGACGCCTGAGCTCACAGAAAAGAATGTGAACACAAACCATCCACAGAAATACATTCAAAAGAGTAATGTTTCCGTTATGACCAAAAATTATGTTTTATATTCCTGCTGTGAGATGGATTTTTGCGTGAGCTGGAATCGTGCCCTACTACACTCCCTGTTCCCTGTGTCCCCAGGTAGCACTGGGGAGCACGGACCACCTTTTGATCCTACAAATGATATCCTAGTTATAAATAGCATTAATTAAAGAATGAGAGTCATGGTATGCAACCAGACAACACTGATTACTCTGGTCCTGCATGGTCTGCTCAGAGCAAAACCTCCCCTGAACAACTCAGGCTTCCAGTACAACCTCTAGGAAGAGGCACATTAAATAAAAAGCCAGCAAGATGACAGAGTTTATGGGAATAGCAGCAGACATTTCTCTGGATGCAGATAATTCCAAATTCCATACTTAGAGAAAGTAATAAGGAATAGCAACCCCCACCCCCACCCCCGGGTTTTATCTACATTCTGACTCCCAGTCCTGCAAAGGCTTAGACTGATGGTTCACTTCTCTAAAGGGGGCTTTTCAAACTGCTGTGTTCTGCCCCAAATCCTGCAGAGAGCCATTCCTGCTGGCAGGTTTCCAGCAGCCCCCAAGTAGAGGAGGGTCTGGGTTTTACTCCTGACTAGTCACCAGCTGAAGCTTGGGCCATATGAATGGGGCCCCCTCTGACAGCCTTATTAACACAAATGATTTTCATTCTGCATGCCTGGGTAAGCCATGGGCACATGCCTGCAAGATCAAGGCCTTGGTCATTAATAACTTGGGCAATCGTTTCACCTAGAAGCCACACTCTGTCTACACAGAAATCTTTCCGGGAATCTGGTAAAAAGATTGATGAAAATTAAACATCTACTTAGTGAAGCTGAAGTAACCAATATATGATTAATACTTTCCAATTATATTTCAGTACAGTACATTGCTGAGTTTGTTATTACCTGCACTCTTAACACTCCATCTGCAGTGTTAAATCCATCTGTTGCTGAAAATATGACTATATCTTCAAGGGTTTCTGAATCATCATGCTGGTACCTTTTAACATAATTATAATGAAGAGCGATATTCATTATCCAGCGGAAATTAGAAACCTATAAATATGAGGGGAGGGGAGCAAGGGAAGAGCTGAGGTCCAGCAGTGCCCACTGTCTCAATTGATCATGTTGGCTGCTCCCACCTGAAAAATTGCTCTGGATGTAGCCCCACCAGTGCCACTGGTTTCACTGGTGTTTCACTAACGCCCACCACAGGGACCTGGGCACTCAGCTTTATTCTGCCAGATGGAGGTGGGCAAGAGAAGTGGCTTCAGGACTGGCATCCACATCAGGGGATGGAGACAGCACAAACCTGGAGTGTGCACCACGTGCTTCTGGTGGGGCAGGATACCAAACCCTCACCTGTGTGAGGAGGAATGGAGTCCTTGTCATGTGGGGTGTCACCAGCTGAGATGGCAAGAGAAAAGCTCCAGTCATTTCTGCCTTTGAGAAGGATTTAAAGCAGAGGGTGCTATATCTAAGCACTCGGGTACACTGTCAGAATAAGTATATCGCATTTTTAAACATATATCTTAGATGTTAAAAAACCCCACTCTTTAATACAATAACAGCTGGTTTAAATGTGCCTGCAGGTAACAGAAGGGAAAGCTTATGCCACAAACGTCCCTGAACTCTGCTCCCATCCACCTGCTTCCCTCTGCCCTGTTAGAATTCAACCTCACAAAATCACAAGACTCCTTTTTAAAACAGTTTTTTACAAAAATACAAATGTTCAGACACCATTACATGGTTATGGATAAGACATAAGCTTCACTTTCCCCCAAATCCTACAGCAGAGGGTCTGTTTTTGAGACTCTGGGTAGTAAGCAGCTGTGGATAATTTTAAAGAAAGAACCCAAATAAATTAACTGATTTTAAAAGCCTGCAAACAAAGCTCCTTCACCTTGACAAGCCCACGCAGATCAATGAAACTCGACAGAGGCAGTTTATTAACTTAAAAAACCCCTTCAGATCCTCCTGGGAGAGAGAAGGAGTGGTTTATTTTGCTGCATCCAGCAGGATCTTACCAGGATCCAACCTTTCCACCAGCAAACGTGCCTGCAGTTTGGGCCTGGAACAGGTTCTCTGATGCTCAGTAGATGTGTCTGTGCTTTTGGAATAGGAGGACTCTTCTTCCTTCAGGTTCTACTCTGCAGGTTTAAAAGCTTGAAATTCATGTCAGCAGATCCAAAGGCACTGCCTGGAGTCTAAGTGGGCACGAGTAACCATTCCCAGTGCTCTGATGGAAAGCTTATACTTAAAAGGCTGCAGAGTCCAACATGCAAGACTAAAACCTGATGAAAGAACATTCAAACTACCAGGTGAGACATTTTTGTCCTGCCACCATGGATCAAAGCAGTGGGTAGAAAACCAGCCTAATGATACATTTCTTCCCATCATAGTGATGGTAAAATACAGCCATTCCGCTAAGTAAAACTGCAAGCAGATAATGGGCAGTTTAGTTCATCTCTCTTGGCCTTTAACTCCAGTGGGGTTGAAAAACTTTCTAATCTGCCTGCCCCAGGAAGGTTTTATGCTTCTGCATCCCAGTACTGCCACCCTCTGCCAGATAATAAGGATAGCTCAGGGCCCTTAGGAAACCACAGACTGTCCATGTTATCTCTTTCTTAGGAGAAATTCCTGCCTCCTGGTGTGAAAGATGGACAAAAAATACCAGAAGTACAAGGCTACCTGTCTGTCCAAGGCTGTTGAGTCAGCAGTGAAGCTGCTGTGCCTTCTCAGCAATGTAAGAGGACAGAGGTGCTCTCCTCTTTGACATTAAAGCAAGGGCTAAATGGGGTGTTATCCCACTGCGGTGGTTGTTGAGGCTCATGGATTACTGGAATCCAGCTTTCTCATATCTGGAAGAAATCCACAGGGTTAACAGCCAGAGGCATGCAGCTAAAGGGTGATTTTGAGAAAGACAAGAACAAGACAAAGCGAAAACACTGAAGATGAGTTGCAATATTTCTACAGAAGAGAAAATGGGCTCGGAGTTTTAAAAATATCCTTAAAAAAAAAAAAAAGCATAGCAATTAAAGCTACTGAGCTGACTGAAGAAGCTTCAGTATTGCTTTCCTCTTACCAAGCTTTTATTGCTATTCTTTGGAATATAATTGGTGATAATTTTCTACTTGGAGTCTGACACAAGTCTTACAAGTTACTAGAGCTGTTTGGAAAAAAAAAAAAAGAATAGGTTCAGCTTTATTTCTCTCTATAAACAATTTGCTATTGGAAGCAGTGAAGTCTCTTCAATACTTCCAAGATTTCAACTGCCTGTTATAATTTCCCAAATAATGCTTTCCTGGGGTTGTACGTTCTTCACTACAAGTAACTCTCACTTTTTTTCTCCTCTCCTACTGTTTTGTACAAATTGGTCTTAGGGCAGAGTTTAACCATTTAGCTGAAGAATATAGTCTTAAGCATTATAAGCTTTACACAACATACTCAAAATTCACCCTCCACTAATATTCATTTAATACTGGCAGGAATTTTGCTAATCCCCTTAACCTACCTGAGATTTTAGTATTTGCTAAAACACTTAACAAAGAATACATGCACACATACAAACCCCAGATGGAATAAATTTGATTAATAATTCTCATTTGTGGAGAAAATGCTTGCCTGGCTCTTTTCAAGGATTGCAAGCACCTTGAACAAGCTTAATGCTCTGACTTTAGCTGGGACTTACTTACTAAATGGTACAATACAAGAACATTCCACAACCATAGGAAGAAGACAGGCAATAAATGTGTGGAACCAGCTGCAGGGCTTATTATAAGACAAAGGAATTGACAAACCTGAATTTTTCAAGCAATGCCATGGAAAGATCTCACCAAGGTAGAAAACACTTCATAGAGTGAACTCTCCTGTCACGTGTGTCGAAGTGCTGGTGGGGAACAGAAACGCCAGTGGTGTGTACAGCTCACAATTTTCATTTTCTGGTGAATGAAGTGAGATGTGGGGCTTGACAGGTTTGGCACAGAAACTCTGCAGAGCGTTAGAAGTGAGCACACTCCGTGTGCCCACAGGGAACACACCCCCAGGAGCTTCTCAAGCTCAGGTGTGTGCAATCCATTGTCCATTATCACAAGGGCTTACGTGGCTGGAAAGCACTGGTGTCCACACAGGACAAATTTCAGTGAAACACCAAGAAAGTCACTCACTTTGACTCCCTTTTGCAAGAAAGGTCTCACATATCTGCACTGATGGGGAATGTTGTTGTCTCCAGTGACGCTGCACAGTGTTGACCTCCCCCTTAAAACAGTCAGAAATGGGATTGGGAAGGCGATGCCAGACTTCTGCCTAGGCTTAAATTTCTACTTTTGTGCTCATTTGGTGTATTTTAATGTAAAAATTGAGATTTCAATAAATGTCTTTTGTTGTCATGCCTCTCCCAGCAACTGCTTATGAAAGCAGAGCTTTGAAAAAAATTATAGTAGTTGCAAATGATGTCAAATGCTCTTCTTGTTTACCTGAAAGATGTCAGGAGTAGCAGGACGTTTTGCTTGCTTGGTTTTTAGGCTGCAAAAATTAGCTTCCCCACACTGTAAAAATTAGTAAAAGGGAAAAATAAATGTTAGATCTTTTCCCTATCACCTTATAAAGTGTAATTCAGCTCGACAGTTTCGAATGTACACGGGAGAAGTGAGAGAAACAAAGCACTAACAGCACACACAAGCTGATTGTCTGGGGTCTGGGTCTCTGGGGTACAGACTTGACATGTTGTGATGGTGCAAGTTTCTTTAACAAGTTGTGTAGTTCCAGGCTCCCTCTGGCTCGTGTAACACAGGGAATCAGTTTTAAAGAGGGCTGAAAAATATGGAAATCCAGCATGTATTATCTGACCACTGATTGATCCCACTCTGCTGGTACCAGCTCAAATCTTACCTCAACAATTCTTAAAAATTCTCTTTCAATGTTGTTTTTTCCAGTGTCTTGATATTGCTATTAATTTTCTATATTTGCTAAAGTGTTGCAAAGAAACAAATTGAATCAGCATACCTAAAGAAAAGAAGAAAAATAAGAAGTCAATTGGTCTTTTTGCTTTTGCTTTCACCTGTTTTAATAGTGGTGAAAATCCTGAGCAACTCTGTTGATTTTCATCTAGTCATTCATTTAAAACAGGAACTGGACATAAGAAACATTGTGTTATTACAGAGGAGCAGCTCCAGCCATCTCATTCCTGCAGAGTTTCCTATTATTCAATAATGTGCATGGCTTTCATAATATTATGAATGCTATGTCATTCTTAAAAAAAAAGCCATACTTATTTGAGCATCTAAGATTAGGAGGTTCTTGACTATTAGATAAAATGAATTTAAATGAGTCCTGAAGAATATCTTCTCCAAAATGTCAGTGGTAGACAAGGTTGTAGAAGAGATCCCTTTGCAAACACACTGAATAGATAATGAAGGGATATCTTAAAAATTCAAGGTCCATTACAGATCATTTTAGGCAGCCATTTGCTGTTTTTCTTTCCTCCTATTACTCCCTTCTTAATTCCAGCCCCAGGTAGCCTCATTCATCACACTGGGGGAGCAACAGCAGTTATGCATTGTCAGCTGTGTAGACAACTTATTCCTGACCCCCGAACATTAGTCAGAGAATCAAAGATTTGTTTAGCATGGAAAAGGTCTTTAAGATCATCAAGCCCAGCCATGAACTCAGCACTGCCAAGGCCACCACTCGTCACTCCATTATTGAGCAGTACCAGGGGACTGTCACCTCCCCGGGCTGCAACACCCTGCTTGGCCCATCCGCAGTGGATTCCTTGATAAGCTCTCCAGTTCTTGTTGGCTCAGTTGTTTTAGTGAGAGCATAATCATCACTTGAATAAAACCCCAAAATAAAACATCAACATAGGTGTTTCAGCAAGAACCATCATCTCTCTTGCAAGCTTGAAGTTGACACTGCTCACCAGGAGTGGTAGATTGTTGTCTGTTGGTGGGATGGCAATGGACATCCACTACCTAATGGGAAACCAGTGCCTAATGCTTTGTCTTCCATCAAGTGTTCTTAAAACCAGTCCTTGGTTGTGTCTCTCATCATACTGGAAATAGGCAACTTCATCCTCACTGTTTTCAAACTTGAGGCTTTTGCCTCCTGTTATATAAATGCAGAAAGGAAGTTACCATGTGCTCTTTCTATCAACACAAATTACCAATAACATTTTCAGATTTAAGCAGATGAGACACACGTCTTCTGTTCACCGTGTAAAGGCTGGATCCACTTAAAACCAACAGGGGCCTTTTCATTCACTTCAGTGAACTTTAGATCACATTCCAAAGAAGTGACATGATTATTTTTTCACTCTCAAGTATACATTGGGCTGTTCTTAGTAACCAGTCTGAAGTCTGAAGACTCTCACTGCAGAAATTTCAAAAGATGTGAAAATCTTCTGGGTTTTTTTCCGAAGAATTTCTATTATTTTTTCTAGGATACATGCAAAAGAATCAAACCTTTCTTAGGAAGATTATGAGGGCACATTTTACAACAGAAATAATGTTTGTATTTTGTAGGTATTTCATTGCATCTCGCAGTTCAACTCACACCTGACACAACATACCCCGCACTGTGACCCATCCATGTTGGGGACCTTCCGTCACCAGGAGCTGGACAGGATGCAGGCTATTGTTGTCAGCAGTCTGTGGAGTACCACGGAATCATAGAATCATTAAGGTTGGAAAGGACCTCCAAGATCATCAAGTCCAACCTTCAACCAAGTACCCCCCTGCCCACTGAACCGTATCACAAAGTGCCATGTCTCATTTTTTAAGCCTTTCCAGAGATGGTGCCTCCACCACTTCCCTGTTCCAATGCTTAACCACTCTTACAGTGAAGAAAGCTTTTCCTGATATCCAACCTGAACCTTCCCTGGCACAACTTGAGGTCCTGCATATTCTACATAAGAGGACACAGGCATTCTACAATATATATACACCTGTATGTAACAACTGCAGACTGATGGTAAGGATTTACATTGCTCTTCACAAAGAGCTACACAGCAAAATACAAGATGCCAAACCCTCTCTTGCATTTAATTTAAGCAGTTAATTTGGGGAGGGGAGGTTTTGTAACGTTTCTTTGAGCCTGGAGGAACTATTCTGTTAGCACAACAATAAATGTTGAGTCTAATACCACAACACTTTCCTGTCTCAAGGGAATTGTCACGGCAGCAGGCAAGGAAGAGTGACAGCATTCCCTGTGGAGCCAGCCTGCCTGCTGTGTGCCAGGTCTGCACGAGCCTTGGGTCCTTCCAGATCAATATTCTTACCAGGAAATTTGACCTTTGAAGTAGAAACAAAATTCAAAAGAGAAAGAAGCAAAAACGGTTCAAACAGCCCTCAAACTGGTGCATTTAAAAACATATATCTTTTTTCCCTCTTTTTTAATCACCTGTATTGTGAGTAGGAAAAGGTGCTAGAGTGACAGTAAAGCACTGAACTATTCCCCTTCTCTCCCAAACCAAAACCCTCTCCAAGTACATTTCCACCTGAAATTTGAGCAGAAGATATATATATTTTCATCAAAAATACACTTAAAAGAAATACTGCTGTGTGTAATACTACCTTTGGAGTACTCTTAGCAGAACAGATTTTAAGTAAAAGATTTCTTCTCAGCAAAAGTTTCCAGGAGTTGTACATGCACATGAAATATCCACTGGATTTGTGTTATTCCAACACCATAAAAACCATCATTTTGTAACAGCCTGGGTGCCCAGTCACATTTTTTCAGAGTACATAAGCAGACTAAAAGACCTCGAGATCACAGTGTGTCCTTCTGCTCTCACTCTGGATGCTGAAATTCTCTTGACTTGTGGAAATGTTGCTTGATTTTATTTTGGAAGCCATGAAAGAGCGTGGAGTTTCTTAAAATAAAATCCACCAAAAGAAGTCCAGAAAAGTGCCTCATATTTAAAAGTTCTACACATACAAGAGTCTTCAGAATCAACTTGAACTTTCCACATCCTGGGTATCTAAACTCCTTTTTGCTTAAAGGATATAAATGCAAAAATATTTGAAGGATGGGCCTCTAAGTGCCTGTGAGAACTTTAACTTCAGTGGTGCAGTTGGACAGAGCAGCAACGCTGCAGGTACAAGTGGGAACAAGCCAAACCCACAGCCATTTACCTTCTGAAATTCCAGGTATTTCAATACTTCAAAACCTGTGAGCAATAAAGTGTTTGTCTTATCTAACCCTCAGAAGCCTTCAGAGTGTACCCTTCAGCAGCCTGAGGGTTGGACTATTGCTAAGCAAACTAAAATACACCTCATTTGCAGTGAGGTAACTCCACAAGCAGAATTAGGGCCCACAGAGAACAACCATGTCCAATGTGTATTTTTAAAAACACTCCTCACACTTCAAAGAGCCACAAGTCCACTGACCCAAATGTACCTGCACAGAGATATTAAGAAGCATTCAAAAGCACCGTGAGCTCACACATTGAAGCAAGATCATGTATAACCCTTCAAACCCGTGTTCCACCCAACCTGGGGAGCCTCGGTCTTCACACTTCTCTTTGAAAAATGGGCTGCAACAGGAGAACTGCTCATGAACACATTATCAGTTGCTTGAAACTCAGCCTAGCAAAACAAGCAAAACAAACACTCCCTGAAAGATTAATGCAGCATTTGCTGACTGGCAAGCTTGCTTTGGATGTAGTACAGCAGCCCTGACTGCAGACAGCCCGGCTCCATGACTTCATAGACCTGTCTCCCAGCGTGAGACATGTCAGGAGGCAGGTACCAATTCTCAGATCACAGAGATCCTGCCGAGTGAAGGATGTCCTGCTCTGTGCACAGCTCTCCAAATGGGTGAACCATCCCTGTAGAGGGGGGCTAGAAACGTGAAATGGTACTTTTAACTTCAGTCTTTCTGCATCTTCAGCGTCTTCAACTGTGGCAGTAAGTGCGCAGGGATGAGCTGATGAGCTTCCAAGACTAAATAAGACACAAATGCAGCTTCATGTTGTGTTTGTAGTATCTTCCTTTATCGGGACATAAGTCCAAACATTTTCTGTTTACAAATAAGAGAGCCCAGAGAATCTTTTGCATACATATTAGCAAGGGCATGGGAATTCCCAAAGGCAGGCATGTGCACACGCGTGGGTGTGTGTATATATAGACATCAAGCAACTCTTAGATGCATCAACAAGTTACTGGGATAATGCTAAAGAATTAACAGTTAAACACAACAATTATCTTCTAAGCTTTGCCTCAGACAGTCAATAATCTTGTCCCAGCTGACGTGGCTGGCAAAATTCCCATTCGAAAGGGCAGGATTCTCTGTTAACCTCTTGAACAACTGCACAAAGAGGGGTGATACATAGGTTAGCAGAGATGCACAGAGTAATCTAATCATGAATTTCTCAGATTTTAGCCTTTTTTTATTAGTTATGTCAGTTAAATATAGGAAGATGTGGCACGAATCATAAGCTCTTGAAAGTTTCAAAGGCCCAGCTTGCACCTGTTCATCGAGCTTGGATTCTGAATGGGAAATATGCATAGACCCTCCACAGGGGACATAACCCAGAGGGTGCTTGAAATTCACAAAAGTAACTTGCTTGTGTACAAAACTGGCCATAAGTTACATCTGAGGAAGACCCAGCTAGCAGGCAACAAGCCCCCACATTGACAAGCTATTGCTCCTCTACTTTTTATAAACAAAACAAATTCTATTCAGATGTTTCAAATCAGTCACCTTTCCTTCTGCCTGATTTTTTCAGATATTCAGGTAAATGCTCATCCTTCTCTGCCACTATTTGACCAAAAGCAGCAAAAATGCCCCCAAAGCCATGATCCATGCAGGCAGACTGTACAGCAAACAAAGGCTGAGATGCTTCTGCCCTCTCTGTCAGATGTGCTGAGCAATTCATGGAATTCCAGAGGAGTTTGTCCAACAAGAGGAATACTTCACTCCAGCTTCCTGATCTGTACGTGAGGAACTATGATAGTCTCCAGTTCAGTAAACCTGAAAGCAGAGGATTTATTACATACAGGATCAAGAAGCCTCTCCTTTGATCATTTATACAGTGGTCTGTGAATGAATGCATTCAGAGCCCAGCTCCAGCACACTCTGAAATATTCATGGACTCGGCCAAGAACAATACGCTGAATGCTCGCTGGAGAGCAGATCCTCTGCTGGGGAATGTCATGAGGCAACTTGGTTGGCTTCAGTGGGAAGACAGCAGTTTACACAAGCTAAGAATGTTATTTTTTTGCACCCTAAGCTCTTCTTTTTAAACAGTGCTTTAATACACATCTATGAACCGGATAATAAGCATTTCAGATACATCACTGGGAGTTTTGGAGAGTTCTATGCACTCCCTCAAGCTTTCAGTTGTAGAGAAGAGGCCAGAAATCAGCACTGATTACACCTCAGTAGCAACTAACCATTATAAATATCAAAGTCACACACCTTTGGACAATTTCTTCAAGCTCTCTGTTGTGTTTCTGAAGAGTTCTCTTAAGACCTCTGCATATTGTATTCCGTGGTACTTACATACTTAGACCCCATGCTTGAGTAGGGCTGGATATACTGATTGAGGCTTGAAACATCAAATAGGACTGCCAGAACATTTCTTTCTCCCATAAATCAAACAGACAGTTCCACGGTGCCCACAGCAAGGTTTCCCCATGATCCAACCCCTCATTCAGCCACGGCTTGTCCCAAAACTGGGACAGCACCTGCAAGTTCTTGGCACTTTGAAAGGAATCATTCACACAGCCCAAGCACTGGTGGTTTTAAGTTGCAGGAAAGTCGCAGTCAACTGGACTTACCCGAGGACGTCAGTGTTTGTCGAGGAGTTTTCTTTGACGCTTGGCTAAGGTGTAGTTCTGAAGTGCTCTTCTCATAATAGCAACCACAAATAACAGCTGGGGTTTTTTAGAAGGACATAAAAAATGAGGTAGTGGACAACTTTCAAGAGAGGTGAGCATTTGAAAACCACAGGTGACATAAAAGGTAAGGACAATAACTCCAACTCAGTATTAAAACACAAAAGGAGGCACTTCCTTAAAAAATGGTTTTTCACTGATTCAGCGAAACTTAATGGGCTTAAAATTTAAGTCACGTTATCACAACTGAGTTTCCTCCTGTAAGTTCTCAGCCTCACACTGCCTCCTTCCAAAAAATGGTCAGTCATTGTCATTATACTTAACTTCTTGGTGGCAATCAAACTTTTTGTTAAGATAAATGGTACTAACAAGCTGGTAAAGAAAAAAATCCCATCATTATTTTAGCAGTCAAATCCTACAGTGTTGACTCAAGAGGCACCTGAAATTTTGCTTACATAAGTACTGTAGGCTTGGGCTCGTGGTAAAACAATCTCAACAACATTTTAAGTTTTAATAGAATAATTTTCATGTTATAACTTTATTCAATCATTTATGCAGCAATAATTTAAGATAGCAAATAAAGAGGAAAAAATTGCCTTTGTACATGTTATTCTATTAAGGACTGGAATATTAATGTTATTGGGTACATGAAACTCTGTGCAACCATGGAAACCATTGCATAGGATCCATTCAGCCTCCAAAGCTGAGCTGTGGCCTATGGTTGCTATGAGAGGATATAGCACACACCCCTCAGCAGTTCTTGTTAGAAAGTTCTATTGTGCATTTGTCTACACTTCATCTTAGCATAAAGCTATTTGTGGAACAGAGGTTAAGGAGAGGGTTCTGAAATCTGAAAACATACCTTTCAGATTAATCTAGGAAATCAGATGCTGTTTCGCAACAGTTGGGGCTTATTTGTGACAATTTAACTGATGTCTTCCCTTGCTCTGAAAAGATAAAAAAGGGTATAATGAATCTGACTTGGAGAAGTTAGGGATTATTTTATATTCCAAGAGCATGTAAGTATCCTTTCCAAGCTCATTCTGAGCTCAGTCTTGCTACAGACCACCTGCAGAAATCAGTGATAAAGAAACACTCTCTCTAGATTCTGGGGTTTTTTTAAAAAAAATTAAATTGCAAAATTTGAAGGAAAAGCATAAATGGAAATCTGAAACACAGTAAACTCAAAACTGTAGCTATCATTTAATCTATTATCTTTTCTAATTGCAAGAACAATTACACTAGGAACAATTACATGGCAAATAAAAACATCTCAATATGCCATAAAAAAGCCTGAAAATCAAACAGAAGTTTTCTGAAAGGTTTATGAACTGTCATTTTAGGGAATGACATCTGCTAGCAGAGTGGGTTGGGGAAAAAAGTTCCTTGTGAAAAACATGGAACTTACCTAAACCAGCACATTTGTTTAAAATGAGTTATTAAGTCTTCAAAGCAACGATCTCTGCACCAGCCCCTCTGACAACAACTCTCCCCACACCAATTTTCCATGCCCAATGCGCTCTCCTCAAACCACCTTACCCCTCTTGCCAGCAGAATGATCCCATACCCAAAGCATTCACTTTCCAACCTTCTGTGCCGCTGTCTCATTTAAAACCTCTCTCCCTACCTTGCAGGACTCACTCTCTTTGGGAAGATCGAGGCATAGTTTGGTCTCCGTACCAAACACCATCTGTGCCCTCTCTGTGCTGATGCCTCTGTTCCCCAAGGCAAGTTTTGCTGCTTCTACATATGCAAGATGCACCAGAAGTACCAGAATATCCAACTTGAGAAAACTGAGCAGAGCTCCGATCTTCCGAGCCCAGGTGCTTCCTTTAGTGTGGTTGAAGTGCTCAGTGGATGACAGGCTAACGCTTCAGTGTTCGTGTCTGGGAGTCAAGAAACAGAGCAGCCTTTCTGCTCAAGGAAGAGCTGGAATTGCTTCGAGCTTTACTTTTCTCAGCAGGAGTTTCAATTCGTATTTTGTTTTAAAGTCTATAAAAAAGCGACCCAGTTTGCTCCAAGCTGTTGCGGGTGCATCTTGCTCCGTGTCAATCCGGGGCCCGGTGGCCACGGTGGAGCAGCTCGCAGGTGTTGCAGGGTGTTAGCTCAGGGTAGGTCAGCAGGTCACCTGACAAGCGCTCAGCAGATGGAGATCACTCCCTTGGCACCCAGACAGGCTGAGGTTGCTCTGCACAGAGAGGAACACGCTCCAGAGGAGAAATACTCTACGCTAAAATCAGAGGAGTCGGAAGTTGTTTACCTGAAGGTGTTCAAAACCATACATGCAGCACCAAAAATGCTTATTCAGTTGTGGCAATAACCAAAAATCACAGAAACTCATAAATTCTTCCCTCACTTTTGTTTAGTGGACAGTTATTTTGGAAGACCCAATCTCCAGGCTCCAAGGACAGTGCAAGTGTGTCCTCCACAAGAGGCCAAAGTTGTCCCAATCTCTTTTGCACCACTTATGTCAAGCCTGGTTCACATCCCTTAGAAAAGCAGTCTCTAAAATTCCTCACTGCCTCCTCCTTCGTGTATGACTTTTCCAAGTGTGATTGTGATGCCTGCATCCCACTCCTGCTTCATGCTTTGCTCTCATCAAATTAAACTAATGGTGCTTAAATGCCTTTGGAAAAGCCTATGTGAGAAGTACCAGGTAAATGCTCAGCTCCTGATTTACAAAGGGCAGCAAACCCCTCACTTTGGGCACTTGCCTTTAATTTACAAAATAATCTTTCTTAGGAAAAGTAGGAGTTATGAATGTGCAGAAGGCAGCAGTGAGAAGGTCAGGGTTGGTATCCTGGCTCAAACATCAGTACAATCATGAACCGCTGGAGAAACCATAAGACCCTTTTTGGGGCATGTGTCTGTTGTCATCTCCAAGGATCCAGACTAAAGGGCTGCCAGGAATTACGAATCCAGCCATCCACTATTGGTTTAACAGATCTTTTAGCTTTGGGATAATACGCACCATAATCCCCACTGTAAGCCAAACACAGACCCAGACAGGTATGTCATGGGTTGTAAGGCCCACCAAGGATCACTCTGCTCCTTCAGGATCAGCGTTATTTGAGAGACAGCTCAGCTGAAGCTTCTGTTTGCAGCACGTTTGCAGCTATAGCCTTAAGGTTTCAGAGTGTGAATTACTGTGGTGACATGCTGAAGCAGAGAGAAATGGCAGTGACCTGCAAGATACTGTTTGTGAGTGTGTTAACCCATTCATACCCACAGACAGGAGCATTTTGCATGGCTAAAAGCAAACTGTACTAGACGTCCTGCTTTAAATAGGTCTTTGGAATTCTGGCGCCTTGAGACATATGAGGAAAAATACTTCAGAGTCATAAAAATCAGGGATATAAAATTTAAACCAAAGGCTATTTTTAATATTAATGTATTTTTAGGAATAGAGCCTTTCTTCTGCTTTCTACCCAAACCATGTATCGCACAAAACTGAATAGCTCCAAAAAAAGGCATTTGCCTACATTCCAGTTACCCATATTTTCACCAAGACAATACCACTAAAAAAAAAAAAAAAAAATAAAAAAAAAATTGGGGGAACTTCCATGTTTGGAGTTATAACAAGCCTCAGCACTTCTACATTAGTGCTCCAGCAATATGGGGACCTTTCTTTACTTTTACTTTCTGATTTACTCACTAAAATATAGCAGACTTCCTCACAGCAGTTAAGTAAATCTCCATTCTGGATGGCAAGATCCCCACTCTACTGAAGTCAAAGTAACTTTTCCCTTTAAGATACAAATCAAAAGAGGATGTAATCTGCTTCCAACATTAGGCTTTTGCATCTGCTTGGGATTTGGTCATGCATTTACATTTTAATGTCTAAATTCTAACATTCTTCAGAAACATGCATGTTCCAAACTTCAAATTACTCTGTAGGTATGGCAGTTGGTACATTTGACCTAGGCTCAGGTAAACCCAGACTCTCATTCCTACCATGTCCTGTGTATATCCTTAGGTTCTCAGAGCTATGTAGGTAATATGGAATATCAGTTACAGTAAGTTAGAGTTTAGGCCAACACAATCTTGCCTATAGAGCATCTTATAAATGTGATATATTTATGTGTGATAGCTTGATGTAATATATAAAACACATTAGCTCTTACTGTATTTAATAAATGCTGAGAGCTAGCAATATCGAGATGGATTTATGATTTCCCTCAAGCTTTGTTTTACCAGTGATAATCAAAAAAGACTGCTTGATTTAGAGCATTTAACTGAATTTTTGTTCGTTGTGCACTTAGTGTATATTTTAGGGGGCTTTTTCTTACTTTTAGCAAAATTGTATAGGTGCAGACACACACACAAATCAAAAAGTTGCCTGACTGCTTATTGCATCTTTTTAGGAACATGTATATCTCTATTCTGGAGAACATTTCACAGTCCAGTGATGGAAAATAGTTTGCACTTCATTTGTGCATGTACTAATTTTAGATTAAGCAGGACCACATAAATCCTCCTGAAAAATGATGCAATTAAGCCAGACCTATTTGTAAAAAGGACAACATGTGGCTGTAATTATAATGGCAAAGCATTCAGTAACACATTGACTTATTAGTGCGCTAAGAGGAGTTTGTGCAACATGCTGAGTAAGTCTTTACAGGAATAAATCTTAATATTCCCCCAAAAGCCATTAAAAACAGTCCTCTGTTGCATTTCTGATCAACTTCCACGTTGACTTGCTCGTTTCAAAATGGTCACTTTTGTGGTAAGCAAGGCAATAACAGGTGCTGAGGCTACTGCTACAGTGGGAGTAGTTGTAGTTACTCAATAAGGTTTCTTCCAGAGCAAATCTGTTGTCCAGGAGTGACTGGATGACGGGCATATGCACCAAAGTTCTCATATATATGTTTCAGGTGACCAGTAATCTGTAAAGATTCACAGTGTGCATATTTCATGATGCTGTTGCAGTATAAATGAGGATTTAGATTCCTCAGCGCATTTCTAAACCCTTGGCAGGCCCACGAGCAATTGTGGCCTTCATCAGCACAGCCTGTGATAAAGATTTGGCTATGCACTCCTGTGCCCCTGTCCATGACCACAAAGACCATGCCAAGCAAGGCAACAAGCTAAATTTAAGAGCATTTTTTGCTGTTTGTAGTCCAACTTAATTCTCCATCTTCACCTCTGTAAACATCCCTGCTTTACGCTGCCCATAGATCACACTTTCCCTTGTGGTGACTGATATGATGTCTTAGGAAGGATTTTGTACTCTTGAGACATGCCTGTCAGGACAAATAGGACAGACAGAAGTGTCCTAAGAAGAAGAACCGGTCCAATCCATCTAGGCTGTTCCCTGGGATATGGAGCAACAGTGATGCAGGTCCCTAATTTTTACATTCAGCAAAAGCCACTGCAAGCTCAGCTCCACAAAGTGTGGGCTGAAGGTGAATTTGGGCTCAAACACAGGCTCAGGTCCACATTCAAAGTGCAATACATACATACCAAATGCCCTGTACAGGGCTTTTCTCACAGTGATCCTTCTACCACCTCCTTCACATTCCAGCATTCCTGTGCTTGGGTATGAAAGGAGCTGTGAACATCTCAAGACCCAACTCCACCAGGCTGGCCAGTAATGGTAAGGCTCTTTGCAGCTCAGCCATGGAAGTCTGGCTGCCACATGCAAGAAGGATTTCATTTATTGTTCGTCTTTCACTCTCAACTTTTTCTTATGGTTGCTGTGGATGATAATCCAGGAGAATGATACAGCTTTGCCAATTACCTGTGGAGCATTTAAAGGCAGGAAAAAAAGTGTACTTTTCTTTTTGTTTTGAATCCCCACCCCTTCTGATTTGCTCCTTTATTCTCCAACATAACAGGAAAAACTTATTTTCATAGTTGCATGCCTTCCCCTGAACTAGACCAGAAAATCCCTCTCATCTCCGAAGGGCTCATTTTCTTCAGAATTAAGACACTGAGTCAGTTGTTTCTTCAGTTCTAGTGACCTTTCTTCCCCTATTAGCTGGGGGGCTTGGTTCTTTCACAGGAGAGCACGTAATATAAACATAATCAGCCCTTTCACATCATGTAGCTCTTTGCTGCAGCAGGAGCTTTCTTACTTTGAGATTTATTTTTCTCTGATACGCTCCAGCCAAAGTAAGATCAATCTATAAGAAAGCAAAAAAAAAAATGAAAGAACCTTAAATGCTGACATTCATTGAAACACCACTAAAAGTGCACCTGTGTCTTGTCATTTCAAAATTAATATAAGGCAAGGTATGTGAACCCTTTGGGTAATTAATTCAGCCCTCTCGGATTCCTCTTTCCCCTCATGTTAATTAGCAGAGAAAATCCTCACGCAGACAAACAGACAAAATAGCCACAGGACTCCTGTGTGGAGCAAAGCACTTGCAGGAAGAGAAGGGGCAAAGCTCTGCCTTGGTAATTTAAACACCTGAGTGCCTGAAGCGTGCAGGTGTGGGGGAAATGCTGCAGAAGTGATGCAATCCCTTAAAAATGCCATCACACCTTGCCTGAAAATTAAAAATCCTCATTAGTTGTACGAATAATTTATCAGCTGCCCCACCAGGCAGGGAAGGGACACTTTTGTTGTGTACTCGACTAGCAATGAGGATGGTTACCACCAAAAAGGGGAGGGAGAAGCAAAAAGTTTCTGAAAAATGGAAATTTTCTCTCAAAACGTGGTCATTCCTTGCCAGAACTTTTACAGAGATATCATGAAGAGACCAGTCACAGAGGCACAGGGTATCCCTTCCAAGGACTGCTCAAAGCAGTCCTCAAAGAATTCCACTGACTTTAATCCACCTCTTATTTGGTTAAAATAACAGGTATGGTGTGTGCAGAATTAAAAAAAAAAAAAAAAAAAAAATTAAAAGATCCAGTATTAGTAGTTAAACATTCTCAAAAACGGACTTTAAATTAACTTAAGGAAGTTTGAAAGTACTGTAAGGAATAAATGTTGCTTTTAATCTTTCAAAGCCCAAACTGTAGCATTCCTGTTATCTTCTCCTGCCAAGTGTAAGCAGCGCACGGGTCTTTAGGCACCCAGCAGCATTTCTTGGAAGGGCAATGAAAGAGGGAATGGCAAAAGCCTGCCAAAAGGAAAATCAAAGCCATACCTGCAAGCTGCAGTACAGTTCTAGGAATCCCTTCAGACTTTTCCTTTTCATGTGTTTTAAACTGAAACTTTTCAAAATGCTGGCGTGGTTCCTTAAAATAATTTTTTACTTCTGGAAAACCTAAACAACTTGGAGGGAAGGGAGAGAGAAAGAAAGAGGGAGGAAAGATGGGGTTAAATAACAAAAAAAAAAAAAAAAAAGGCAGGGGGGAAAGGGAAGAAGTGGCAGGAGATGCAATTGTATTGTCCCAAAGCAGCCTCTTCAGAGGAAAAGAGCCCTAAAATGCAGGAAATCTGTCTAACCCTCTAACTATTCCCACACAAGATGCCCTGAAGTCACAGATGTTACTGATTCAGTTAGATAGCAATTCCAAGCTCCCAAAACAGATTCCAAGTGAGAAAATAGGAAAAGTCCTTGGTTGCTATTAGATACGCATTCTGAAGTAAAAAGAAGTATGGGCAGGGAGGAATTTGTGGCCTGGATTAGAGGTTCCACGGTAATTAAAGAGCAATGACAAATGGGGTCTCAGCTGACCTATTGAACGGGAAGCCGCAGGGTTGGGAGCTCAGGCTGCAGCACAAATTCCTAGGGAAATGTGTCAGGGGTTTTTTCCTGCTGTGATTTACTGATATGCTTAACAGGAATGAAACCCATACAGGTCTCTGCAAATGTAATGACGACCTACAGAGATTAGATGAGAAAGTGGAGAATTTAGCAGGGCATGCTAAAAGCCTTGTAAATGATGTATTTAACTGTGCAATTAAAGTCTATGTCGGGGTAATAATTTATTGCATCGTTGCTAAAAAGCTGGGGGAAAGTTATCACTTCCTAAGAGACTGGGTTAGGACATATCCCTGCAATGTGCCCAGCAGCCTTCAAACCTTTAACAATTGCATTAGCAATGTGAGATGGGAAAAAGGCACCACCTGTTAGAATAACAGTAAAAATACCCAGAAGTTTAAGTCCTGCCACTGTGGGCTTCCAATGAGTGAATGAGTAGGTCCCCAGGTGGATGATGCAAAGCCTTCTTGTGTTGCCATCAGAAATAGCCCTCACCCCACACTGCTCCCCAGGTAGATGAGGAGGAGATACTAAACAAGGCCAGGCAGACAGGGTGTTGGAACAGCTGATGACAGAATTTGGGATCACAGCATCCCAGTCCTGGGTCCTGCCTATTGTTTCACAGGCCTTGGACTAATGTTGGCTGGACAGTGGGACCCAGGGAGTGACCCTATCCCTCCAGAGATGCCCAGGCTCTGCCAGGGGAATTACTGAATTTTGGGAAGCAGAGGAAGAGGAGGGAGCTCCCCAGTCTCAGGCTGTCATGTGGTCATGCAGAGAAGAGGATACCAAAGATGAGAATCCTCTCTGGATACAGCCCTGAGACAAGCCCTACCTGTGCATTGACAGCCAAAATTCTGTTGCAGGCCATGCTTAGTCCACAACTCCAGCCTGCCCTAAATTCCTCTCCCACTTTGTGGCTCCCAATCAATAGCTAAAGAGGTTTGCTTTACAAGATACTTCGTGTTGTTTTGTACATTTAGATTAAGTTTTTGTTTTGTTTTCATGACAGGTGATTCACAAGCTCTAGGTGCCCTGGCAATTAGCTAGATTCACAGTCCAATTGGAATAAACACCTGGCAACATAATGATCCTCCTGCACAACAAAGCAAATTAATGTGACCACCCAATAAATCAACTGGCAGAACCAAGCCCCTTCTATCCCATTCCCAATTCAAACCATCAGGCTTCCTCCAAAGCTGTTGTATACAGATGGTTTTTAACATCATGCCTGGAAGGGTCAGTAATGTTTGGGCTGTTTCACACGGATGGGGCTGGGGACAGGCTCCAGAGCCAGCAGGTATCTGTAAAATGTGCTGTTGGCAGCTCTCACCCTCTCCAGTCAGGGTCTTTTAACTGGAGTGAGCCCAGTCCTGCAGCACCACGCTGCGATGCAGCACTTGCAACTCATACGAAGTGGTGGAATGGTTCATGAAAGTTGGAGAAGCACAACTACACACCCACAGGCCCACATTAACTTCCAATTTCAGTGCCTGTTTAGCCATCTCTAAGCTGGCTTAACTTTACCTAATTATTTCCCAGGTGTATCTCAGATGGAATAATCAAAATCTTGCATACAAATGGTTCCCTGAGTGCTGAAACCACTTACACTTCACTTCCTTGAATTATTCTCATCAGATGATGTTTGGTCTGCAAAAACATCAGCACAAGGAAGCTGCATTTCTATGACTAACAAACACCAGCACTTGCAATAGTGCTGCATCAGTAAGAGAACACTGATAGCTTAGCCAAAACCTAATACAAACCTATACAGTAACAGCTGGGAATAACAGGGGCATTAGTCAAAGTGATGTACGGTGGAACAAAAATCTCCAAACATTTTTAGATAGCTGTGATTAGAATTCCAGGTTGGAGATATTTTACTGGAAGGTTTCCTTACCCATGGCAGAGGGGTTGCAAAGAGATGATTTTTAAGGTCCCTTACAACACAAACCATTCCAGGATTCTGTAACTCCTTTCAGGAGAAAGTAGAGCTGAATTGACAGCATGTCTCTCATGAGGCAGCAGGCTTCTCTCTGCACACTGGGGCTCAGAGGAGGAAATTTCTGTGTGGCTGATACTGCAACAGATAAGACATAATTCCCTTGACAAATAAAGGGTTAACTCTGCTTAGGGAAAATAGGTTGGATTACAGATAGCTAGTGTTTGAGTTTCAGGCTGCATCGCCAGGAGACGAACAGCCTCAGAACGAAATAACCCACTGGACGCTTTCTAAGGGCAAGGCAGCCTCTCTGCAATATGTTCTTTCCTTGAAGGCAGCAAAGCTGAGGTGAAAAAAGGAAGAAAAATGGGTGGAAAATGAAGCAAGTATCCTTGACTAATGAAAGACATGAGGGCTAACAAACTTTGGATGATTCATAGATGGGGATATGAAAGTCCACCCGATATAATCATGCAATTTTTTAAAAAGTCACTAAAATATCCCCTGTGCTTGAATTGAGTCTTATGCTACCTGTCTCTGTCTTCATGTTCGCACTTTTGTGGTTAGAGGATGTAAAGACAGGTCTTCCAGGAGGAGTGTGCCATCCCCTGCCATCCCACAGTGAGTTTCTTCCCTTGTCCTTAGGCACACCAGAGTGGATCCCTGACAACTCCTGAAGTATCAATAACCCCTTTTTAAAAATTGATGTGCAATAAGGGTTGGCTTTCTGCAGGGGAAAGCGCTGCCAGAATAATCAATTTGAATCCCATTAATTGAAAGCTCAATGCAAAATTCAAGCGGAGCACACAGTGCAGGGACACCCATTAACCTAATGAGGAGGAAACACGGAGGTTGCACAGGATATGGAGAGAAATAATCTGGATCTGAGGTACACTGAGAGCACACATCTGTGGACACATCCTCTACTGGCAAAAGGGAAATGCATTTCATAGAATCATAGAATGTTTTGGATTGGAAGGGACCTTAAAAGCTCATCTCATTCCAACCTCCCCTGCCATGGGCAGAGACACCTTCCACCAGCCCAGGTTGCTCCAAGCCCCGTCCAACCCGGCCTTGGACACTTGCAGGGATGGAGCAGCCACAGCTTCTCTGGGCAACCTGTGCCAGGGCCTGCCCACCCTCACAGGGAAGGATTTCTTCC
>JAWWEU010000005.1:3066006-3109390 GCA_035583155.1 Acropternis orthonyx | reverse complement strand
CTGGTCTTGGACACTCCCAGGGATGGGGCAGCCACAGCTTCTCTGGGCACCCTGTGCCAGGGCCTGCCCACCCTCACTGTAAAAACTGCCTCATTATATCTAATCTAAACCACCCCTCTTTTAGTTTAAACCCATTAGCTTGTGTCCTATCAACCAGGTTCCCTCTTTTCCCCAGTGTTCCAAAACTGGTTTTCTTCAAGAAAATTTGTGTTTTTTGAGGCCCCAGGCTGTTTTCCTGAGATGTCCCTATTTCTTAAGCTATATGAACAGAAAAATAGAAGAGCTCATTTTATCTGAGCACAAGGGAGTGTGGCAAACAAGCAGCAGGACAAGAGGCAGATTCTGAAGCCAAAGCAAATAAAATAAGATCACATAGCTGCTTAATTGAGCTGGTCCCTGTATCAAGGGTCTACTTTCAAATGTAAATACAGGGAATTGTAGTTAGTGATGCCAACCTACACACCATAGTCTATAGGCACAGCAGAATCTTCATCATGGAGAGGTCCCTGGAAGAGAATAGGGAGGTGGTTAGATGTGGGGAACTGTGATGGGTCTGCAGATCCCTTGGCAGAGCAAGAAGAATTTGACCTTGGCGAGATTGTGTGCCTGTGAAGATACATCCCTGAGCTAGAGAATTGTAAACAACTTGCAGGTGCTGAGAGAACTCAGAAGACTACAAGATACGGGATAACAAGATGGGTGAATTTGTAGACATAAAAGGTTATAACTATGGCCAGTGAATGATTGTTTATACGTAATAAGCACCAATAATCTTAATGCACGTACACTTAGGAAAGATAGAAAAAGTAGCTGTGCTAAGAATAAAGGGGATCTATGCCTGACTTTCTTGTATATTTTGTCGTTTGTCCGTCTCAACAATGACAGTTAGAAGATTTCTGGAAATATGGAGAAATCAGGTTTTGAAGTGCCCCGTGAATCCTGTGCCTGGTCTAATAATTAAACCAGAGTTGGGTTAGGTCTGCAAGGGAACATCTGCAGGACCACAGCTGTTAGGAAGAAATACCTTTTGATAAGGTCCAGCACTCCGCTGTTCTACAGACTCTTCAGACCCAAACTTTTCAGCAGTTCTGCTTCCCAAGTTTTGCCTATATTAATGCAGATGCTGTTCAGAGAAAAAAGGGAAGCAGTGATCTGCAGATATTCTTTCCACCCATGCACAGTAGACGAACCCTGGGAGGAATATCTACAGACAGCATGAGATGGGTCAAATTCTGCTGATAAATGATCACAACAAACAAAAGTATCATTTTTCGTTACAAGCAAGGCTGTTCTGCAAGGGAAAAGGTCTTTTGAGATCCATTGCAGAACTTCACAGAACAACTTATCTGTTCTTACTGGAGTGATTCAATTTGTTGTAGTGCATCGCTGATTCAAGGCCAGAGCTTTGTTAACCTTAAGTGTTGTATGATTAATAACCTCTTACTCCAACAAATTGCTGGTTTGTGCTCTTCAATAAACCCCTCCTCTTTGCAAACCTTGGTCTAATGTTTACTGCAGAGCTTCACAGTTTGCATAGAATTCTGCTCCAGGGAAATTGGGTTTCCAGTTTCTATATCATTTCAACACTACCAAAGGAGAAAATCTGATTCTCTTTTAATTCAACATAGATCACATTTCAAGTATCACTGAGAAAGAAACCTCCTGCAACTCACTTTGTGATTTATGACTTCTCCTTTCAGAACAATTACTATTTATACATTCATTTATAGTGTCTCTTGGTGTCATATCTTTGGCAAAGTCACCAGGTACTGTAGTGTGTCCCAATTCTCCCTCCATCAGAAAACATTTAGCAGAACTGCCTTTTAATAATGATACTGCCTTTTAATTTTCCAAAACAAAAATGTGGATTGTACCACTTTACTCAGCTTTTCCTTTGATTAATGGGAACACATTTCTGCATACAGAGACCGGGGCTGCAAGCAGGATGGTCTGAAACAATTCCAATATAAAGTTTCAAGTATAAAAAACGCAGGGAACTTGGATTGTTTTAAGGTAGATTCAGGGTGAGTTGAAAGGTGAGACAGTGGAAAGGTGCAGGAAGAAATTCTGTTGGAAAGAAGGCTGTTTACAAGAACCAAGTCAGAGTCTGGACATATGTATTGCTTGGATAAGAAGACAAAAAGAAGAGAAACACTCTGCTGATAATGGTAATAGATGATTCTGCTTTGTTGCTGTCTTCCATCATAAACAAATGGCATAGGGCAACAGTTAAACATCATATATTTTAATTAGTACTTAAAGCATTTAGTTATCTATGTACTGAGTGCAACAAAACTTTGTCAGGCTGGAATGTGAAGGGGAGAGTTCAGCAAGAAAAAGCAATCTGAGCTGTGCACAGTGTGGTGGCCTCCCTTCAGATACCTAAACCCTGACATGCTGAATTCTAGCCGACATTTCCAAGGAAAAATAAAATGAATGGAGAACAAAAGCAACTGATGTGAAGGAAATAACTCCTTGGTCTTAAACATTTCAGTGGCACATATATAGGGCAAACACACCTGCACACTGGCACTAAAGCTGTCCCTGCACAACTGCTCTAGTCAAGCAATGCATGAACTGTTTGCTGAATGTTTACAAATGTCTTCAGCACATTCACTATTCAAACCATGAGTATTAGGCATTTGTATTATTTTTGAGACCATTGCCTACTTGTGAAGCATTTATTGATGTGAAGTCATCAATATTCTAATTACAATTTTTTTAGGGGTGGTGTAGGAATATGTTGACCTTTTGTTGGCCATAAATGTTTGCAATACCAAATCTGCTGCTGATGAATAGCACTGGTGTGAAATAAGCCCTGCTGACAGCAACACAGCTGTCAATCCACTATAGTTTAAGCTTAATAGTGAGATGGCTTTTGGCCCAAAATGTGCCCTAATAGTGATGGTTTGGAAAGTGAGCCCACTGCGTGGTGCTGGGGGCTCATTGACCAACACTGATTGTACAGATTGTAAGATTAGTGTTTCCTGGAAACTGCACCCATAATCTTGAGGAATTGAGACTTTTGATTAACAACCAAACTAGAAGGTCAACCTGGTTTTATAAAGATAAAATGAAATAGAATTGAAGCCAAGAGGCAACTCACCAGTTGTGACTGCTGACGCAGGGTTCATCTTCACAGTCTGCCTAAGGAAAGAGATCCAATGGCATTTATAGTCTCCTCATCCTTTAATCTCCTTGGGATCCAAGCAAACAACTGTGTGCATGGCTTAGAGGGGTAAACAGGAACAGGGCCCTGTGGCATTTCCTATGGAAATCAAAGAAAATAAAAAAACTGGAGGAATTTTTCCTCTCCAAAAGCAAAAGCATGACAATTAATGGTATGCTGCCATTTACACTATTTCCTCAGTTTTAAAAGCTTAGGACATGTAAATGCACCTCTGGAAAAAGGATGCCTATTTTCACAGAATGTGCCAACTTGGAAGGGACCCACAAGGATCATCAAGTACAACTCCTGGCCCTGCACAGGACCATCCTCAGGAGTCACACCTTGTGCCCCGAAGTGTTGTCCAAACCCTCCTGCAGCTCTGGCAGCCTTGGGGCTGTGCCCACTGCCCTGGGGAGCCTGTTCAGTGCCCGACCACTCTTTGGGGGAAGAACCTTTCCCTGAGATCCAACCTAACCCTACCCTGACACAGCTCCAGCAGTTCCCTGGGTGCTGTCCCTGGACCCCACAGAGCAGAGATCAGTTCCTGCCCTTCCTCTGCCCTCCCAGGAAGTTGTACCTGCAGTGAGGTCTCCCCTCAGTCTCCTCTTCTCCAGCTGAACACAGCAAGTGCTGCTGTCTGTTCTGGGGGAGCATGCATGGCTCCCCTAGAGCCATGGGGAAGGGTACATGCTAAAGGAGAAGGTGATTTAGGGACACTCAGCTGCACTTTATCTTCTGGGAAGCTGCCAGGAACCACAGCCCAGCACAGAGTCCTCTCTGCTCTCCTCCAGGCTCCCACAGGGCAGGAACACTCCCCTCTTCAAAGAGAAAGGTTCCCAAATGCTCCTAACACCAACCTGCAAGGAAGCATTCATTGTGCTCCCAGGAATCAGCATCCTCTTCCTCACACCCCCACCTCTAGGTCTGGGCACACACTCTCTGCATTCCTCAAGCTTGGGACTCCAGTGGCTTGTAGTGGTGCTTCCAGCACTGCCCCGTGGCTCCAGCAGGACCGCCGTGGGGAATTTTCTTTACAGATTGATGAGGCCATTCTGACCAGATTGTCTATCTCTGCTTGTCATGGTGAGCTTCCCTGACTAATGGCCACATTTCCAACGAGTCTGGAAAAAGCTTGAACTGCATTTTTGAGTGCAAGCCTGCTCTGAACAGCTTGCCCAGTTGTAAAGTTATTGAAAATGTTTACACATGGAATTTTATTGCAAGAATACACACAACTGTGTCTTTATTGACTGCTTTCCTAGTTATGGAAGTGTTTCACTGCTTTAAGCTCAGCAGCTCACCCTGCAACCTCCCCAGGTCTATCATGCCCCATTTAGGGCTGTTCTAATATTAGCAGACCTTTGTTTCCACAACCTGGATTTTCCATATTTTCATCCATACGACCAGAAGAAAGCTCATGGCCAAATAACAATGAGCTCATCTCAAATGCTTAAGCAGCCAGTGCCAGGTGAACAAATTGTCTATTATTAGACTCTTTCATGCTCTAAGAGCTTTTGTTCCCTACTTGCCTGTCTTAACACCTGCTGTTGCAATGTATATCAACTTTCAGAACATCATTCCCAGTAACAACAGAATGTAAAATGTATTTGGGGATTGCTCAAACAGAAAGTGATTAAGTTTTGTAAAGGGAGCTTTGTCAAGCAAAAAGAAAAAAAAACAGGCATGTGGTGATGGGATTGGAGTAATTATGAATATAAATCAAAAATCTTCACAGAGTCAACACCACAAAAAGTTAGACAGTCGATTGCAGTGGATTCATTCAGCAGCATTCAGCAAAATACTAATAGTTGTGAGAAATGAATTTGTATTAGTTGTAGTAGTAATAGGAATTTTTTTCCTTCAGTGAGTTTCACACAAATATAGAGTGTTTGACTGGTGTGTGAAAGCGTTGATGGGATTGTGTGGGTTGGGCATATGGAAAAGGTGTAACCCAAACCCAGCAGCTTAAAAAACACATATATAGATATTTAAAAATATTTAGTAGTGTGATCCAAATGTTAGAGAAGGAAATCATAATTAACAGGTTATAAGGTATGATATGAGGAGGTCTGGCTTTTACTGGAGCAAGAACAGTCATGGCTCGTGGTACAGAAATGGACTACTGTTCTTATGTGTAAGGTGTTTTTTTTCCCTTTTACATTTTTCTTCTGTTCAGAAAATCAAGTTTAAATGGTTGCTTTTACAACCATGAAATAGAGCTGGAGAGAGCAGCATGACCTGTGAGCAGAGGCTCAGCGACCACCTGGAGTGGGCAAAATTCTTGCCCACGGCTGAATGGTTTCCCCTTCCCACCAATTCAGATGTCCATTTACAATAGAATTCCCTGTTATCCCCTTCTCACCTGGCACATCTATTTAGATTGTAAATGGTTCAGGCCAGGAACTGTCTCTCGCCATGTGTTCATACAATGCACAGCACGTGGGGGCTCCGGGGTCCATCAGGCTGTTGCAGGAGTGTGCTGCACACAGTAAACAACACGTAGATCCATAAACAGTGAAACCCAAAAGCATTTGTTGCCTCCTTTTACTCTGCAATAAATTCTGACCTTGGTCTAGTATTGCTGTCGGAAAGAGCTTAAAGCCAGTTCCTAGAAAACCAGGCTCCAGGTGTTAGATCACTGATTAAATATTCAAATAGCAAGCAAGCTTCTCTTACAAATAACCCCAAAAGTATTCCTTAAGGAGAAGTCAGTTTTTCTAACAAACCTTTCTTTACTCTTCCTTCCCAAATCACAGAGAACAAGGATATACATGCATTGCACAGGACACAGCTCTGTACCATCATACTCGTAGATAAAGCCTTGCATGGTTCCCACTGCATTTGGATTTTGTCATTCTCAAATCAGAGCTGAGAGGAGGGAGGACTGACTTTTCTTGCTGCTTATTTAATATATATGACCTGGCCTCACCAGTTAAAAATTATGAAAAAATATTACATGCAAGAAAGAGGAGGATACAGAACAGTCTCTGCTAGAGAAGGAATTGCTCTGCAGAAGTAGTTAGTCCAAATACATCTGTTAAAACAGGGTGAAAAAAACCCAAACCCAACAGCAAAGTTACTTGAACATGTACAGCACATTGAAATTCGAGGAAAAAAAGTTATTTTTGGACGGTAACTATGGTAAGGGTACATTAGAGCCTCTGCTGCACTGTTAATAATGAACAAGAAATCTGAAGGCAGAAAGTGTTCATCAGAGTTGTTTTAACTTACTCTCTGCTACCCACAGCTATGGCTGGGCACGTGCCTTGGCTGTCCCTCGTGTCCCTGGCCAGACCTCTGCTCCCAGGGCAAGAGAGGCAGAGCCGCCACAGTGATGGTCTGTCCTCCAGGGACATTCTCTGCTCTGAGCTGTTCCAGGTGCCTTTGCACCACCTTGGTCTTCCTGAGAGATAAAAAGCCCCAGGCTTGAGGAGGCGATAGATCCAAACCATCCATTTTCCTCAGAACTGAGCAAAGATTAGTCCACAAGGAAATCACCAGCTTGGACTCCCTGCAGGAAAATGGTCTGCTCTGCTTTCACAAAAATCTTTGCAAAATGTTGTATGTTAATTTCAATAAAGATGCATAATCATAGAATTACTAAGGTTGGAAAAGACCTCTCAGATCATTGAGTCCAACCATTAACCCAACCCCTCCTTTCACCAGCAATGACCATGTATCTTAACAAAGACAAATCTTAAAACATAACCTCTGCCTCCTTATTAATAGAAAAGCAAAATACTTAAGAAGCAAACAGGAAAACTGAGATGAAACAGGGGAAAAGCAAAAGAAAGAAGTATCACTTAGGTGGCCCAGGGTCTTGCTGAGCTATGATGTTTATTTGAGACCTCACTCACACACACACAAAAAAAAAGTTTGGGAAACACAATCACAATCATACAAAAATCTGGTGAGTGCATGACACAGAAGCCTTGCTGTTAGACATAATAATAATCCCTATTTCATGTGCGAGATTTATTCCAAACATTTGTTATTACACCTCTGAACATAAACATAAAACACATATGAAAGCTAACAGGAAGGACAATTCACTCATACAGGTCATCCAAAACACATTTGACGTGGTGCCTTCTATCAGGTGGCCATCTTTCTTATTAGATCCTATATATCCATCAGCACAAGAGAGACATTTCTGCCTCTGGTGTTGCATGCTGGTATCACATGGCCACTGTAAAATAGGTTCAAGGGGCTCATGAATCTGCCTTAGCCACCAAAGATAAACAAATCTGGAACTCATTAGTCTTCACACGGCAGTGTTTTGGCACACAGAGGAAAAGGAGTTATCAAGACTAAATTCAGAAAGGTTGATATATGTATCTACATCTCAAAATGTCTGTTAAACTGCCAACATGCTTCACATAGTCCCTGTGAGGTTTGTATTTTTTCCTGCATTGTTTAAGCTGTCAAATGTTAATGTGTTTCTGGCTTAATTTATTACACTGATATGACAAGTTATGAGCAAATGTATTCTTGTTTACTACTGTTAATATTTTGGTTATACTCATTAAGAGCAGTTTTAAGATTAGTCTTTTTTGTTATTTTGCATAGTGGAAAAGAAGTAAAAGTCTTAGCAAGGACTGCAACCCTCTGCTGATTGCAGCACAGGCTTCAGACTGGAGTGGTCCAATTAACTATTAAATCATCACCACAGATCAGGACAAATGCTAATGAAAGGCAGTCCCAGTGCCTGTCTGATGGATGAACCACCTGGCTGCTTATGAGATTTCACCTGGATGTGAGAGATGGACACTTCCACTAAGTGAAATTCCAGAATGTGCTCCTGAACAGGTAGAGTGGCTTTCTTCCCTAGCAGGAAGCTGAGATGCATTTAATTTGCTTTAATGCCAGCAGGGTCACCCACTCCAACTTCAGGGGTGGCACAAAGTTGATGTGTGTCTGTTAGCAGAACTATGATCACCTTTATATATATATATATATATATATATGGCACTGTAATGAGAACTTACACCAGGCTGTCATTCACACACACAGTGCAACATGACATAGCTCAATCACAAACCCTCTTGGGACACGAATACAGAAGTAGAGTTGGATGAAGATAAGGAATTCTGGCATGGGAATTATTTTAGTATTCTAAAGTTTGTTTTCATTCTGATTTGAAAGGAAAACAAGGAAATCTAGAAGGTTTGAAAACTTATGAGTAACTTGGGTAAGTCTCTAATTAAAATTCCACTTGGTTGCATAATAGAGAGGCAGGAAGTTGGAAGTCCCTGATGAACGGGAGTCTTAGGATGCAGGAGCCAATGCTCTTGGTATTCCTTGCATACCCAAAGCCCGGAGCTGCAGCAATGTGCCCAGTGGACCATCAGGTTGCCCATCAGCTTAGACTCCTATGACTCTCCACTCTTCAGCCAGCCAAAAAACCTGCTCAGATCCTCACAAAACAAAGTGTCCAGGTAACTTTCTGGGAAATCACCATCTGTTTAGGCAGGAGCAAGATCCTTGACAAATATGAGCTCCCTAACTTGAGGGCATCCCTGTTTGTGCCCAGAAACAGAGCTACATGATTTCATTATAATTGTGGGTGATAAAAGTCTATCCAAGACAGTAGGAGAATTTCTGTCACCTTCAGTTGCCTTTGGGCCAGGTGGCTACATCTGCAACACCCTTCATTATTTACTACATGCTGCAAAATTAACTGCAATAGTAGTAAATTGCCAACAAAGTCTTAGCTCAGAAGCATTTACTTATCTGGCAGGGTTTCTTAATAGTCAAGTTGATATTTTTCTCTTCCAGTAGCTCAGTGAGGCTCAGATGGTTTTATTCAGTGTGGCTACAGAAAAAGAGCCAAGGCAATTCTGGGGCCATGTGTGAAAAGCCTTCACATTGGGGCTCAAGAACAGAACTGCTGTAACATTCAACAGCTGTCTTTTCTGGAAGAGCACTGACAAAATGATGGAGAATGTGGCAAAGAACAAACTTCAAGCAGTTATGGGAATGACTTCTGCAGAGCCAGCTCACCTGGATTTACTGGCCTGGTATGCTCTGTCCATCCATAGCTCACACAGTTCATGGGGGCACAGAGAAGGGGGCTCTTAACCTGACCACTTATTCCCTTGCATTACCAGGAATGGGATTTATGTGTGTGCATTAATAAACATGAAATGCCTTATGGTCTTGTGCCTCCAAAGTATCTCTGAACATGCTTATCCCAAGGACGCCAACGATGGTGTTAACAGGGCCTTTTTTTATAGCACTTCCTCAGGTAAAGAACAGCAGAAGAACTCTAGGTCTTACTCCTGTCCATATGTGACACAGGAATAATGAGGATACAGTTTTGATTGCAGGGACTTATTTTTCCACAGGTTATGGTCCCCTTTGGAAACAAACAAGAACTCCATTCTGACCTGTCACTACGCTACAATATCTTCCACTATTATAGCATTGTCCATGTATTTCATTACATTTCACTACATCAGCAATCCTAGATATGCTCTTCCTATCATTTATCAGACCCATAAAATACGTATATAGTTTTTCTAGTTCTCTGGTGTGCAGCCTGAAACAGGAGCAAATTTCTTGTTGCTACAAGCCAGTCCTGCCACCCTGAGAAAACATGCCATGCTTGCAACAGACTAAAAAATTTGATCTGTTTCAGCTACTTTTGCCCGTAAGAAGAGGTATCCCAAAATCCAGGTAACCCAGACTTCCAGATCAGAATGATGAGGCAGTCAGGCTACAGACCTCTGCTTGCTTAACCATGGGAGGCACCACTCTCTTTTCAATGCTTTACAGTAAATCCATAGTACAGCTTTCGTTCATTTTCACTTCACCACCATAGTGTGAATTGGCCTCCAATGCTGACATTCCTTCTGCCTAAATGTGCTTTCCCCTTTTATTTTCTTTGTCATGCTTCCTGACATTTTTATTTTCAGGGTCACCCCTCACTCCACTGCATATTTTGAGCAAAGCAATAAAATTCCTCACATAAAGCCCCTGCAAGAACTGGATCCGTTGCTTTCATCAGTGAGCTCCACTCGTGTTTGATGTACAGATCTGAATAGCTGGAATAAGTTTTAAGGCATAAAAGCACATTGTTTCACATGCTCAGGAAAGTCGGTGATGATGGGTAGATCTCAGCCTGCATTGGAAATAAAGTACCTCTCTAACAAGTTGTCAATCTCAATTAAGACATCAACATGTCAAATTAAGAAGGTACTGCTGCACAGCCTATTGTTGAACTGCGTGTCAGGTGAAATAAGCACTAATTATACACTTAGCCAAATATGTCTGTTCAATATTACTTCAAAACTAAGGTCACTGAGTTATTGTGAAGTGGTAGTTTACACTATTTTGGATCCCACCAAATGGCAGGTGGCCATACAAATATGCAACTCAGCATGTTCTGCTTGGTCCCCACAGCTGTGCTGCCAATCAGTTAAGGATGGCTGCAAGTAAATGCTAATTAGCTTCTGTTGATCTGCATATTCCAGCAGCCTCCCAGGATTCCCATTTTGATATGCAAGATTGCCAGTTGGGTATGTGATTGAATTAAGAACCAGAAAAGATTTTATCTTCCATGCAGCAAAATGTGGGTCTGAATCCCCAGTAGAGGCTGTTATCACTCTGATTTATGTTTGGCAGTGCCTGTCATTGGAGTGGTAGCAAAGGCTCAGTGCTAGAGGGTGCTACCTCCCTTCTTTTGAAGGAGTAAGAGCCTCCTTGTTAAGAGCAAACACTCACCATCTGGGGTCCGACCCACTCCTGGCTTTTACATTTGCAAGGCTTCCACATGTCTGCTTCCCCACACAGGGTCCAGCAGATGCTCTTCTGTAGGTTGACTGGTCCTCAAAAAATAGAATAGGAATTAAAAAAAAAAAAAAAAAGAGAGAGACAGAGAAACAAAATTAAAGAGCAAAAGGATTTGGAATGATAGGTTTGGGGGTTTTGCATGGGTAAGTTTGCAAGAGGCAAAAAGGAGAAAAATTAAAGAGATTTCCCAAAGTTGTCAATAGCCCATTAATAAGTTGGCTGGTTAAGTTTGCAAGGACCACTTAAGAAAGAAATGACTGGAAAGTTGCACTTCTGGGAGCAAAGCGTTTAGATTTTGCACCTGTACTTCATAAATGAAAAAAATATGATCTCATTATGTAAACATTACAATAACAATTTTCAGAAATTTTGCTTGGCTCTGCTATTAATGAGCACCGGTTCCCTGTAGTGAGGAAATGATATTTCTCAGAAAGCGCTCACCACATGTGATGGCAAAATAAAATTTGTCTCATCTCTGTGATTTTTCTCTTTAAGACTTGATCAGACATCGGAAGAAAAAGGATTATTTTATTATCCTGCCAAGTTTCTGTAGGTTGTTACCATATTGTTTCTCATTTTGAAAATAAGTCCAAAAAAAAGTTGGCTTCAGAGCGATGGAACATTGTATGCTGCCTTACAACGCTGGGAAACTGTTCTTCCTTTGGGATTTGGAGTTGTTTTCTTTTCTAAATGATGCTGTTCTCCCATTCATAAAGCTTGTCAGCACTCTGCTGTAAACGAGACACCTAAGTACATAAGCAATAATCCAGGTCAATAAAGTTTATAGGAGAAATTAATAGTCAGATTTCACTGCAAATTTCAGTAGCGTATTTAATGCACAAATCCCTGAAAACAAGATTACAGTCACTGTTTTAAAAGGTACTTGTGTACCCTGACACAGTCAAAGTTGAAAACATCATCCACTACTAAAGGACATTAAAAACAAATTGATGGATTGAGAGGCAACACTTCACGGTGTCCCTGATATTTTCAAATTTGCTCTATTTATGTGGTTGGAATGAATAAAATTAAAAAAGGAGGGAAAATATTTAAAAGAAAGAAATGACTGCCAGGAGTTCTAAGTCAAACAAGACTTGCTACCCCCTCTATTACATGTACAATTATAAATTCAAAATGAATCTTGGGCCTAATTGCAGGAATAATCTACATATAAATATACACATATGCATATTTTATACAAACATATTTTTAATATATATATGTGGGATGAAAACCAAGCTTCAACATGGGAGAAACAGCTGTTAATTCATCCTATGGACAAAACCCCTTAAGTTTTCATGTGTTAATGTTTATATATTTTATGCTTATAAGGAATTGAAATTATTTATAAACTGAACTGAGCACTATTAAAACCTTGTAAGCCAATGCCTTAGCCAGGTCATTTTATAACAGGCTGTACATTATCACCATATATATAGCCCCAGTTCCACGAGGCAATGAAGCACATAGTTAGCTTTAACATCCTTGAAGTCAAAGAGACTTATTTGCTTTGTTAAATTAGGGCCTTAGGTTTCTGGAGATATTAAATGGTATATCGTATTTCTCTCCATTAAGCAAACTGCAGGGACCAGACAGTTTGGGAGGTGTTTTGTTTGAACTTTTTGCACTGGCACACTCAAAATAAGTATCTTTGTCCTCAAATACATATGGGCAAGAGTAGCTTTGTGCCCGAACATATTGCACAAGCTCCAAGGAACTCAAGAACTAACACTGAGAATGGCTAAGTCAGAAAATGTCACCAAAAGTGCAGTAAATTCTATTTTTACAGTTTAACCACTGACACATTTCAGAAGAAGGTTTTGAAGTGCTCTGTGACCCCTGTTTGTCAGATCACAGAGAGTTACGTCACTTGTCCAAGCTCGGCCAAAACAGACAAGGACTTTCCAGCCCGGGAAGCAGACTGGGAGAAAGGAATAAATATTGCACTGCATAAAATCTAAACCAATGCAAAGGAAAACCAGGAAAAAAAATAGCCAAATATACTCTGCATTTCTCATGAAACTGCAGTTAAAGTCACTACAGAAATTATCAGTCAGCTAGATAAAAATAAAAAATATAAACCGCTTTTTTATTTTTAATATGCCTATATGATAGATGAGGTGATAAAAGGGAATAAACTGTACTTGGGGTGGACAGGCTATGAAACTCACGGAAAGTGTTTGTGGTTAAACAACATTAAATCTGTGCACAAAGAGACAAGCTATTATATTTTGCAATAAATGCTCTATTCATGCATTCTTTACTATCAAGTGAACTGCTGAAATAGTGGTGATACTGCTTTGCAGAAGGACTAAACAGTGGAAAGATGTATTCAAACAATGTACCAACATATCATTCCTTACATTAAAATAGTAAAAGTTGTTTGTTCACTTAGCTCTGCATTCACAGTTCTTTTTTGCCTGTAAATCAGTGGTTTCACCTAACAAAGCAGAGTCTGATTTTTGCTTTGTTAGCTAGCTCCACAAAAATAAATACCAGAAATTGACAGTTGAGGTACATATCAAGGAAAAAAAATCACTATAATGAGAATTATTCGCTCTTGGACCTGTCTTCCATAGGAAAAGGTTATTCTATTGAATTCTTACTGTCCTGTTAGTTTAACTGTAGGACAAAATCTTACCTTAGCAGTGAGGAGTGAACCAAGGAAATAGACCCTTGTGTACAAACAGTCGTTGTGGTGGAGACACTGACAACTGAAAACTGAACTACTAGAAGGGAAAAGCCTTAAAATGGCAGCAAAAATCTGAATAATCTCACCCAAAGCATATCAAAGCTAAAAGCTATTCAAATTAATATCTCAGGAGGTTGGGCTGGACAACCTTCAAGCAGGAACCTGCTTCATTTTATGGATGTGAAGTAATATGATTCCTTCTCCTGGTTCCAGGGTGACTGAACAAAAAGATGGGACTGCAAATATCATGGGGATAATCTTCCTGGCATGGTTCAGTATTTCAGGACCTCAACACAGGCAATATTTAACACTAGCTCTTGTCAAAGTGACCAGAAATTGGTCACGTGATAGCAAAACAAGTAAGTAAATACTCTGGTTTACACCCAAATATGTGTTCCAATCTTACTTTTTGTCCCTAATTTTACCCTTTTCACGGGCATTGGCCATTAAAACTGACCAGCTGAGATCCCAACTCCTCTGAACTTGGAAAGCTTGTAGGAAGTTTTCTCCAGAGCCACACATCTCTCAATGAGAACAATGAGGGAGGACACTCAGCCTGACAGCTAGGGCGTAAAACTCCCATTCTTTCCTTAAACACAAAAATGATGAAAACATTTATTATGAAACATATTTTCCATTACTGTATTGTAGAATGTAAACAAGTTCTCATGACATATGGGGCCATGTGTTTCCTTAAAGAGGTGTTATGTATGTCAGAAGCAGCATATGTACCGTGTGATACAGCTACCACCATGGTAAGCATTTGTTATTGCCTAGTGAACAGGTGCATAAAATCCCCATGTAAACAGATGTCATAGCTGCACTGACATCTCTTACTCATGTCTACTCCTGCAGGAAAATGAGGGGGTTTGTTTCCCCTTCTTGGATGTTTAATGTGGACAGCCTAGACTTGTGTGTTTGCGTCTTCCCACTTTCACGTAGCTCCTTCTTGACTGCACAGGGGCTTTTAGAAGGAAAAATCAGCCAAAGAAGAAAGTTTCCTCTAAGAGACTCGAGATAATACTCTTTCCAGAAGTCTCCATACAGGCACTGTTGACAGGCACCTCCAGTTTCATAAAGAAACTAACTCTGTATTGAGTCCTGAAAGGCACAACCAGATTAGCTCCTGATTTGTCTCTTAGCCCGTACAAGACAACTTTTCCCATGAAAGAAAATTTTAAAAATCACAGATCATTCAGGTGGAGTCCACTAGAAAAAACTCAAAACATATGGAAACACCGGGAGAATGTCTGATCACTGCTCTTTAGTCTCACTTTGCAGGTGTTGCTTGCAGGTGGATTAGTGGGACACAGCAGCTCTCACTGGGAGCCTTTGCATGGCCAAGAGTCCCTGCAGTGGGAGCCAACCCACTCCCTCTGCTCGTGTGAGAAAATTGTCCTTCCCCACCAGCCATCTCAGAGTTACCTGTACATCTCACAAGCTCCAGGTGCTGTTAGATTTACATGTCTTAATTAGTACTACCCTCAATTATCAGGTTGCTGTGGTGAGAAGGACCCGGAACCTCGCAGAACCCTTTGTACAAACTGCCTGAACCGTTTACAAGACTGAGTAATGTAAGGAGTAAACATAAATATGTCATTTCCTTTTGTCAAACATATGCATTCAAATCAGGCAAAAAGTCTTGAAAGCTAAGTGTGGTACAGCTTCACACAAACATGTAGGGACTCGTGTGCCAGATCTGGCTCTTCCCTTCTCACACCTTCTTTTAAACCGAGATATTTGCCAGAACTTTTCAATGTAAGCCAAGGCTGTGGCTCTCTGCTGTTCTCAGACATGGTCACATTTGTGCTTGTCCTTACTTGGCACGTATTAAAATAATATTTTTTCCTCCCTTTCACCCTTCCAGAGCAAAGTAGTCTGTTTTTGCTCAGATACTAAATTTTTAATGCAGCTTTCATTTTAAATTCCTTCAGCACAGTTTCTGTGGTTCTCTTTGCCTTCCTTTCTTCCCCACTCCCCTCCACTATGGCTTGTCACAAAAAAGAAAAAGCCATTCTCTCAAAATTATGAAAAAAGGCAGTATATTATGAACATGAATCTGGGCTTGATCCAAAGCCCACTGGAGACAAGGCTATCCTTTGCATTTATTTCAACAGGCTTTGGATCCAGTCACTCCCTCAGCAAAAGTCTCTCAGCATAGATCATTTAAGTCATTAACGATGCCAGGTTTGTTTCCAGTGATACACAGTATGGATGGCACCAGCCAACGCACTGCAAAAAATGTATATGGTAAATCTGTGCATGCTCAGCACCTTATTTATGGCAATTTCTGATAGAGCAGCCAGGCTAAACAATATCCAAAAACTCCAAGTAAAGAGAGGTGATGTGTGCACCAGAAGCAACACAGGTGCAAGGCATGGCCCCATGCAGGTGGCTGAGGACCTACAATTTCTTGGCTTCTATGGATTGTTGATGAAAAATCACAATGGCAACCTGCCCTTTATAGAAAATGTCCTACAAGTCCCATCCTTCTGACAGGGATGAGCTGAAACAGTGAAAGAGTGAAGCACGAGCCAAGAAGATGGATGGTAAATCTGCTGGGGAGCACCTGGGAGAAATGGGCTGAGAATGGGAACTGATTCCTCCATGAAGAGACAGGCATACAGGAAGGAAGAGAAAAAGTGCTGCATGGGGATCCTCATTGACTCCACAGACTGCCAGCAAACATCACTGGTGTGGTTGCAGGTGTGGAACTACAGGTGGTAGAAAGGTCTCTTCTCTGGGGGTCCAACCCAGCCCCAGCCAACCCTCTGCAGTCATGTCTCACTTCTGGAAACATCTCCAATTTTTTTTTCCCGGAACATGTCTCAGCCAAGGACTAACCTGATCCAACACAGCTGAGCTGGAGATCAGACAAGATCACAGCCTAGAGCAAGTGGTACAGCTGCAGGCTGCAGTAGAATCCATAGTACACCCTGGGACTAGGGAATCATCCTCCTTTCTTCCCTACTTCTTTGCACTGCCTTTCCAAGAATTTGCAGTGCAGAGAAAATCCAGTCTACTGGTTCACAATGATATTTACATGTCCAGTATTTAAGTACCATTGAGAGATGCTCCACAGCCATTTCCCAAGGAATTTTTCCACAGCTCTTATTTCTGAGCAAAGGAGCAAGTTAAAAGTCTGAGCCCAAATGAGAAAAATAACTATGACATCCATATACCCCCATCTTTCTCCTCCTTCCTTGATTACTTCACTAAGTGTCAACAAAACCATCTTTAACTGACACCAGTAGTTTCATACTAGAGTCTTTTAAGGCAGTACTTTTTAGATTTGTATCCAACCAGAATGTGAAATCCAACAGGATGTGAAATTGATATTAAAAATTCCCCTCTGAGCTGCCTCATCGAATATGCATATTCTTCCTGAACTGTCCTGGTCTTTCTGGGAACATTTTCATCACGAAAAATAGATTCCTCCATTTTTCTTTGGGGCAGGAAAAATCTTCAGGACATCAGTGGCTGGATCAGTGGCTGCATCAAATGAAGGGATTCATCCCAAGATCAGTTCTGTTTTACAGCCCTCCTCCCAACCAGTACTGAGCAGCAGGGTAGGGACAGGCAGATGCAGAGCATAAGGACCTGTTGTGACTCAACCTTCAGGTACTAAGGCAGCACAAAGGGGAGAAGATGTTCTTTCAGAGAGGAGCAAAATAACTTCTGGTCACAGCATTGACTCAGTTTTTACACTTTAAGATAGGAATAATATGATTTAAAAATTAGAGTTACTAAAGAAAAATGGCTGAAAGAATGTCTTTCTGGATCCAAAATTTGGATCCTAGAATGGGAACTTCATGACAGGGGTTTTATTTGCTTTAGTTACGCATACCTCTGATTGTTACTTGGGGTCTTTAGGCAAGACACAGCAGAAATAATAGAAAAATAGAAATGAGCCAGAAAGCAGACAATCTGCAAACTGCTTTGCCATTACAAAGTGAAAAAATAAATGGGATAAAGAGGGAAATGTGTTAGAAATTGTGATGTTCATGAACTAAAAATTATTGGGAAAAAATGGAAAGTCAGATTGTTAAAGAGCTGGCTTTCTAGGGGGAATTAAATACTGTGATATATGCTAAACCATGTAGTATCGCCCCAGGTCTATTAAAATGTCATTCTAGGGTCCAGATTCTATCTTCCCCCCTCATTGCTGATGTTTGTTTTTGTAGAGTCTTGACTTAGCTCCATAATGCCACTACTGAGTAGGGTCCCTTGAGAAACTCCATTCCTCAATTTTATTTTTATAGTTTTCTCCGGTGATTAATTTCTGAAAACATATTTCAACCTTTCAATTTCTAGTACATATCTCATTTCACATATCATGGGAAGCAAAAGTGTATTCTTTTTCTGGGGAGGGAGGTGAGTTATTTCCCCTCTCTTCCACCTCCCGTATTTGACTAAACAATTTCTTCTTTGGCTGAGCAGAGTGACACACAGGTTTTGGGGTGTTGCCACTGGTTTTAGCCTGGTAAGGCTGAGAAACCACAGACCAGGCTGACAGCTCCACTGACCCCAGCAGGGCTTCACTGTGCTTCTCCCCAACAAGGAGTGATCCAGTATCCCGATATTTCCCAGTACCAGCATTACCCAATTAGCTTTGGCTGGGGTAGGTTGACAGAAAACTGGAGAAAGCGTGTTCTACTTCAGGTTTTTGATAGTTGATTTGGACCCCATGCTGTGATGAAGTGCTGGATGCTGATATGCATCAAATCAAACAGCGCAGAGGTAAAGCTGCATGACAGCTTAAAAAAAAAAAAAAGCAGGAGAAATAAAAGAGAAATAAGTGATCCTTCATTTCCAAGGACTTCCGTGTCTTATCTTTCCAGAAGATTGCTACAGCTAGCTCAATTATTACTTTCCTGGGATGTCTTGTTTGTTTCCACCAGACGGAAGTAATATAAAATTATGTAAATCAGCTTTCTTGAAGTAAAGAATCATGGACCAGTCAATAATGTTTATGCATTAAGAAAGGGCAGCTCCTCCTGGAAGAAATAACACAGGGAGCCGATCATAAGTAAACATTTCTAAACAGACAAAGGGCTGGTCCCTGCAGCACAATATATTATCATATTTCCACATAATTAGTTTGTTTTCCACTTGAAATCAGAAAACGATTCGACATTGCATTCTGTGCCTCAGGATGGTGCATACAGTACAATTCTCATGTGCAGGTTCATATGTTGAATAATTAGTAAGAATTAATCTGTTGAAATTAAAGTTTGGAATATTATAGAACTCATGAATAGTGCATGGAACAATCAAGTAAATTAAACCAGAAACAGAATTTAGGAAGCCAGACAATAGCAGATGACTGCTGGCAATCTGTTTTTTAATCAGTGCGTTACAAGCCAGAGGGATGAATATTGTTACAGACTTTGGAAAATAGTGTAAAATGTTAGCAGGCACAATAAAGAAGACTTAGGAAGTAAGCACATTTTTACTATGTTTGTTAAAGGAGGGCACTTCATAAGGACCTGCTCACTTAGATGTGTATCTGCTCTCCAGGATGCTCAGATCGGAAAAGATTGGACTTACAGAGGGTCCTGTTCTTCTGGTCTGCCCTGGAAGTGCACTAACGACTTCCAAGAGCTCCATCCCTGTCTATTTTAAAGTTGTATTTGCCTGTCTGGAGCCAAAAATGTGTAAGTTTCCTTTTAGTTTCTTTAAAATTACTGATTGAGTTGCTATAAATCTCAGGCAGCATGAGACCAGTGTGGTGATTTCTTGTTTTAAAAATTCAGAACAGCTATGCCTTAGTTCAATTTTATTTTAAATGCATCTAACCATCATCTAGATTTTAGTTTTTTTGCTTGCTTTACTGTGAAGAAAGCACTGGTCATGTCTTAAAAAAAAAAAAAATAGAACGGAGAGCAGTCAGAAATCCTGTGAGGACTAGGTTGATTCATGCTGAAACGTATATATTCCTTCCCTTGAAGGGAAGAGCTTTAAATCTACATGCACACTTGACTTTTTCTGTTCTGTATGATCCTGTTAAATTGGAAGAGGTTTCCAGATCTATTTGAAAAATGGCCACTACAGTTAGCTGAAACTTCAATCTTGAAAATGAATGAATGGAGCTGGTCCAGTACATTGGCTCTGGACCAGTCTTTAAAATACAGCAGAACAATGAATAACTGAATTCACAGCCAGCTGGTATCATAGTTGGGCAGTGAAAGTGTCAAAATATTAGTGACTTTTTTACATTTGTCAAAATCATTGCCAATATGGGAAGCATGGGCAGCTTGCAAATGTGAATCTTACACCAAAATAGTTTTAAAATCTTGCCTTAAGAATGTAAGTGCAGCTCCTGGTTTTATCTCACCCATCACGGGAAAGACAGAAGAGAATAAAATATCTTTTACTTAGAAGATAAAAGCTATTATTGATTTATCATCAAACATCAACTACTAATGTGGTTGAGTGGTGCTATATGCCCTGAAGGAATAATGGATCAACTGGCATTTCTGTGTCTTATTTTCTGGAGTCTAATAAGTCCATTCTAATAAGTCCATCACCTGATTCATTTCTAGAATGTAGCATGGAGGGTCTCTTACAAAAAATAAGTATAAAATTTATATCTGTATATACATACTCACACAATGTAAAGGAGAAGGAAACAGAGCTTGGCCATGCTTCAGTTCCAGGAGAGAAAAAGAAAAATAAACATATGTTAGTGGTGTCTGACACATCTTTCTGCTCCAATAATTTGAAAAACGTTTGTTTTATTTTTAAAACAAAATTTTGCTGGCATTCACTGGTTGCTGCAGTTGGGATAGTTTCACTCTTTTTGGAAAGAATAAAAAAGCATCTACATGACTGGGTTACTCCACTGCAGCAGAGCAGAAAGTCCCTGTTCTTGTGCACTCGGTTTATTCTCCAGCAAAAGATGCTGGAGAATTTTAGTGCCTACATTGTGTGTGTTTCCTTCCCCTCACTGAGGCAGATCTGTTCAGGTTTCAGGACTCCACAGGGGCTACATCAATTATCCTTCCTGTGACGATGAACATGAGAGCCAGGACCACTCAAACCAAGACACAGCCAACATGGAACACAACGGATTTCCACAGAGTTTTGGAGACCTCAACCTGCTGACGACTTATTGATGGTCTCTAAAGGCCTGATGTGCAGAAGTGAGTGAGCAATTAACTCTCCTGACCAGTTATATTAGCACCTATGGAAGCAATCACGGAGCTCACGAACTTAGGAGCTGCAGCTCCACCACGCACAGGTGGATTTGTGGGAGGACAGTGCAAAACTCACACTGACGCATTTCAGACACAAATCAAAACACAACTTTTAAAAGAACAGGACGTACCTCCTCGTTTTTTCATTGAAAAAGAGTAATTTCCAAATCAAACACATACATAGGCAGATGTATACTTTATATAGGCAAATTCCCTGAAGTGATTAAGAGAAGCTTTTTACTGCCTCTGTGCCCAAATATCTATTGATTCCTTTTTTTTGTTTCTTCCTTTGGAATTCATTAGTTAAGTGAATAATCTCTTTATGGTCCTTTATTAGTTTTATACTGAAAACCAGGAACCTGTGCTATTTTCCCCTGCTCCTCTGCAATGTTCTTATTTCAGCAAAGTAAGGTTTGAGCTGGAAAGTTTCCCTGAGAAGATTTTCATTTCTCATCTTGTCTGATGCAAAGTAAAGAGTATGCCAAGTGCCACTGACCTTAACTCTCCTGAATCAAAAATATCTGATGTGATATATAGAAAACTTTGATGTGTAGATATGCTAATCAGCAGAGAAATGTCAAATTTGCATACATTTCAAGTGACCCAACAATATTTACCTTAGAGCTAAGTTTCATATTTTTCTGACAATTGCAGCATTGAACAAGTGACTCATTTAGCATATCTAAGCAGCATTATGTCACAGGGATTTACCTCAGAGTTGTTTGAAAGCATCAAAAAGATGAACATCACTGTCTGAAATTAACAACAAGCCTAATTTGATTTGACAAATGATGTTGATTTAGATAGGGTCACTAGCTATTGAAGATGCGGAGGACAAATAGTGCCTTGAAGCCTTGATAAAACTGAATATTTAAACAGTTCATTATGCAAATTTGCCCTCTACCTGTCAGTAGTGACTAAAGTATAGGGTTAGAGTGCTGGAGAGGCTTGGTGCTAAGGAGATGACTGGTATACGTGTACCTGGCTCTTCTCAAAAAAACAACCCCACAGACATTTACGGAGTGTTTGTGCATCAGCATCATCCTCCCCACGTTTGGCAGTGATAGAACAGACCAGGGCTCGATTCTGAAAACTTTCAGCATCAGTGCAGAAAACTTAATTTTACCAAGAGAGCAGGTAGACATGGACATTTCCCTGCAGCATATTCAAGGCCTCATTCTCCAACCCTTTCTCACAAGATGCACCTCCTGGGAGCCCAGTGGGCTTCAGTGAGGCCACCTGCATAACCACTGCTGCTGCTCGGGGTGAGGATGCTGGACAGGAGCCCTGCAGTCTAACCAGACTTAAAGACAGAATCATTAAGCTTGGAAAAGACCTCCAATATCATCAAGTCCAACCCTTGACTGAATACCAGCAGGCCCAATAAACCACAGGCACCCATCTCTGACAGCCTGGGATCCATGAGGGTCCAGGCTGTTCACAGTTCTGTGCAATACCTACACTTCAGTCTCCAGGGTCGCTCCCAATGTCACTCAGCCAACTGATATCCATTAGCAGCAGAAAGAGAAAATCTTGCCCAAGATAAGCCCTTGGGTTTTGAAAAAGTACCTTGAGATACCATTGTCTATTCAAAACAGAGGGATTTAACCCTTGAAGGCCCATCCTAAAAACTGAAACACACTGAATTGCATCAACCTTGTGTAGTTCTGGACACATTGCACCAAAGGAATATAACGTGCAGTAAATTGGAGTGGATATTTGAGTGTTCAAAAATAATTAACAATATTTACATGTTCCTGATCTGAGGTGCTAATAAATACTTATTTTGAAAGCAAGTGATGCAGAGTAGCACTTTAAAATTATTTCCATCTTTTTTTTTTTTTTTTTTTTGCTATATACACACCCTATGGTTTTAGGCATTTAGTATAGTAGTAGACTTTAATTTTAACCACAGGTCAGCAGCTTTTAAGATACCATATAGCACAGCATGTCTGGTTATGTTATGCTTTATAAGTTAACTTTTTTTAAGACAGTTTCCACCATGTTTTTCTCAGAGCTCAGGAAAGCCCATTGGTGTAAGCCAGGCTGAATTCTGATGCAGTGCATTTAGAGCAGTGTATGAAAATGTCAGTTTAAGTATTGGCAAGTAGATACTATTGGAACAGCAGACAGAAGCTATTTAATTAAAGAAATATGGGAGAGTGACAACAATACAGAGAGTAGACAGAAGAATATCTGCTCTGATTAGGTCCTGGGAAAGCCTTGCATGGAGTGAGCTGTGCCCCCCATGGAACAGGGGGATGTTGAGCAGATGAGGGATGTTCTGTTGGCAGAGGGGATGGCACACACTGCCCCATAACCAGAGCTCCTGGTGATGATGGTACAGAGGGAAGCCACACACGACTCAGGAGACACTGCTCTTGCTCACAGCCCTGTGCATGAACACTGTATACCCACGCAGGAATGGGATTTCTTAGGGCTGAGGAACCAGGAAACTGTTTATAGCACACATGGTAGACTTGGGCTAAGTATAAAGCAGCACGCTGTGTATACTTCCCTGCTCAGGAGCTCGTTAGCACCCAGGAATATAAGCCAAAAGCATCATAAACCTTTTCCATTTTGTGCTTTTATCATGCAATCTTATTGACTCATTTACATGTGTTTTGGAGTATTTGTGTTTTCTTTATCCAGGTTATCCCAATCTCCCCCTCCTTGGCCAGAGTAATTAGGAGATGACTGTATTTACCATTTCACCGGATCTGAGAAAACATGCCTTGTGAGCAACCTTGATTTGTTTATAAACTACTCCCCTAACTCTGCTGAGCTTGTAAGTTCTTGGCTAATTGCTCTCATGTCCATGAAACGGGAGAAACTCAAGTCTGAAATACATGGAAACAATTAGGGCAGAAAAAAAAAAAAAAAAGAAAAGAAAAAGGCTTTCCCTGTAAACAGATGTCCATGCCAAGATACCCTACCTAGAGCAACTGGCACGTGGTATGTTTGCAGATGGATCCACAGTAGGATCTAGCCACTTATATTTAGCATGCAGTGTTATTTGTTTTAGCTCGCCAGCGAGCAATAAGCAGGAGCTGGAAGGGGAACCCATCACTCTTGGACAGAAGTGCACTAGTACCACACCAATCACAAACCTTAACCCTTAATTACTACAAATGTAGCAGCCATTACAGGAATATCTGCTTTTTCCCTTCATAAAATTGTCTTAGAAGTGCATAGGTAAGATGATTTGTAATGTGCTATCTCGTTGTGTAGTTCTTCTGATATTTTGTTCACATGTGGAAAAATAAAAAGCAATACAGCAAAGTGTTTCAGCCTGTTTCATTATGTTGGTAATTTCCACTGCATGGATTTTCTGTAAACTCCAGTTAACATGCATGAAGTAATCCAGCAGTCTGAAGGCCAGGAGGGATCATTTGTGCACATAGTCAGATCCTCCGCCATAAACTGTGCCGCAGAATTTCCCTTCTTCCTCTTCTGTCTCTACTCTGCCTTCTTACCAAGCTAAAATGATAACAAATCTTGACTTGAAGCCTACAGGTGATGAGAAAAATCTATCCTTTTTCTACATAAACTGTTCAAAGGGCAAAAGTAGTCACTTACTTTCAATTTTTTCCCCCATTCAAACACATCGATTACAAAATCCGAGTTGTCTTTGGACTGGACATAATTGTAAGCTGCTGCAGTACTCCCGAAGCAAAAACCTATTATTTTTTATGAGAAGAAAAATCACTTGACGGGAATGAGAGCACTGAAATGTCAGACAGACTTGGGTTTTGGGCTCACATCCAAAAGAAATGGCTACATTTCCATGACCCACAAAGCAGGGCTGGGTGGTCATATTGACCCTTTCTGCCCCAAAATAACCCACAAGTTTACAGGTTGTCACCCTGGAGTGGTTCCTTTAACAAAGTGTTTGTCAATGTCAGAGCAGGTACAATGATTTGATCCCTGTCAGTTTGCATATGACAACCTTAATATTAAGGCTTCCTTCTTACAGGCAGATATTCCAAGCACTGATGATCTCCAAGGTATTTTTGTCTTTATAAAATCATAAGTCAAAAGACCCTTTCTGGTAAAAGGGTGGTGATTGAAGCAACTGTTATGATGGAAAAACTAAAAGCCTAGTCAGTTATTTATATATTTGGATGCAGAGTTCACCCTCCCATCCTGCTGAACAAGCAGCTCTGCAATCTCTGTATGAAAATGAAAAGGCTGGTTTAAAACATCTCAACATTTCTGAGTTATTGCAAATGGCAGAATCCAGCAATCAATAATTGAACCAGATTCAAGGAGTGCACATTTGGTTAAGACGGAATTCTCTTTTTCCAGGCATTGTTATTCAATGTCATTAATTTTACGACTCAAAGTAACTGTATGGGTTTATTTTTGTGACTCACAGCACTTTCAAAGCAGATTGAGTATTTTTTACTCCTCTTTTGCCATAGAGCAGATTCTCCAAGTGTTGCTAGACATGCCCAGTATTCCCCAGTGCACATTCTACCTTTGCAGTTGTTTCAGAGACATTTCAGAGTATCTTACGCTGCAGTTGCTCTGATAACTCGGTGTTACACCTCCAAGCATAGGCAGGGAGGCAAATGGCCGGTCATTCAGGCTTGAGTAATATCAAAAAAAGGTGGTTCTTCAACAGTTCTGAAGCTCTCCACTTGATAAAGATTGTGTCTATAGAAATGCAAGTAGTAAGAGCTCATCTGAGTAGCTGAGATGAAGTTTGAAATACACCATCATACTGTGGCTTTACAGTCTCCTTCAAACTTGCTTCGTGAAGCTTAAAGGCCTGTCATGCCTTGTGGATAAATACAGGTAAATAAACAGCTTTTATCATTAGAATTTATTTCTTCTTACTAGAGGAAACCAAAACCACATATAATTTTTAAAAGAAGGAAGGGGGAGAAAAAAAAAAAAAGATGTCTCAATTGTGAAAAGAACAAGCAACTGACAAATACCAGGAGGATGAACAGCAAGCAGTGGTCTTCAGAATATTCCTGGAATGAATATCATTCTAGTGACTGGATTGCTGCCAAGACTTTTTATTCTGTGTTTTTAAAAATGCATAGACTAGGAGAGCCATAAAAGAATGTTTTGTCTCTGGAATATGCTGGAACAAAAGTCAGATATGCTTAGAATTTGACATGGACATTCATCATGTCCCAAGCTGAATCAGTAATTAATTCTGAAAGTATTAAATATGGAATGGGTTGAGAGCCTAACAAGTCTCCATATCATTCAGTTATAACTATAATGTTAGACTGTCTGAATTTTCAGAAATATCCTCCTGTATATTAACTTGTGTGAAGTCAACCAAACAGCACCTCCAGTCCTGTTCTCCATGGTGACCTTCACCTCTTTGCCTGACAAGTTAGAGCTGAAGCACCAGGATTATTTTCATTGGCAGGGAAAGGCCTTCCACACACAGAACACAAGATCCACATGAAATTCAGAGAAGTTTCTCACTTTGAAAGTTTGCTCTGCACTGGCTCCTGCCTGCTGGCCAAATGGCCATCTATAGCTCATGGAGGTACAAGAACTCTTAAGGACATTCACCATACTGTTATAAGACTTTAGTATTCTTTGCTTCTAAATGACGGAAAACTCTTCTATTCAGGAGCAAAAAGACACCTTTACACTCTAAAATACTGTTAAATACATTCAGGAGGAAAAAACAGATTTATAGGCTAAAATATCGATAAATGTGGATTTCTGCACTCCAGTTTTCAGCATAAGTGAAAAAAAAAAAGAAAGCAAAAAAAGAAAAAGGTTCCTAGACTGACAGCTGAATGTTTTCTTAAACTCCCAACTTAGATTGTCTTCAGAAGCTGAAAACAGATGGAAAAAAACCAAAAACAAGCCACAAATCAGGTTGAGTCTTGATTAAGAGCTGATCAAGAGGCTCTGTTAGGCTCTCTTGGAATGTTCTTCTCCATTTTCTAATCAATTTGTTAAGTGATAGCAGCAGTAATATTAATGCTTAGTAAAGTCCCCACTGAAGCCCAATGCACTTCGCACTGTGCACTACAGGAGTGGAGAAGAGACAGTTCTTTTGCAGGACTTCCATATGAAAGCCATCACTAGACAGAGGGACTGCAAATCAAAGTAAAAATAGGACTGGGAAAGTGCCCAAGGGTTCAGGGTCAGTCCACTGTCCTATGGACATCCCAGGATCTGACCTGATTTTTAGAAGTCTTGCTTTGATGACAGTATGAGGCCTCCTGTATTGCTTCTTATTCCTTACTTGTAGGAAAATCTCCACACCACAGAAGTGTCTTTCTCCTCCCCCCCCCTTCCTCCTGCCAGAAGTATTTTCTTGGAATGGGAAAAGCCATACATATTAACACTGCCTCAGACTCCGTTACCAGAGGAAAGTGCCTTTTGAACCATGAATTCCTGATACTGAAGATCATCTGCCGGAAAAAGCCTTCAGCCTTACCTCTGACATTCAGAGCTTTTGTTTATTCCAGTAAGCATGCATGTAATTTTTGACTCAGAGAAACAGAAGACAAATGTTGTCTTATGCCTACCCAATGCAATAAAGAAGATGGGAGAGGACAAAAGGATGTTTGTGCTGTTCTGTGTTGAACTGAGCTGAGTGGTTCTGATATTTCCTCTCAGTTTTAACACCGTGAAGTTTCAGCATTTCTCCTGTCTTCAGTTTGAGGCAGTGGCTCAAACAATCTCTGTAGCACTTTAGCTGCTCAAAAGAATGTTCAAAACCAGTTTGTCTAAATACTTGCTGATTCTGTGTCCTGCCCCTCATTTGTATGACCAGAATATTATTTCATTTAACTCATTAGATATCAGACCTGTTCAGCGCAGGGGATGATCTGCATGAAGATGGAATCCTTACAGAATTCCTGCATAGATTCTAGTTTATTAAGGTCAGAATAGGCTGAAATAAGTCACCCTCAAGCCAGATATGCAGAATTACATACAAATAAGAAATACTCTAACCCAACTATGTTGAAAATCCCTCTTTATCAAACCAGTGCAAGTTTGCTTCTAGTCAAGGCCGACTAAAATTTGCCACGCTGTTTTAAAACTGTTTTCTAATACTTTTGGGCAAACAGCTTATAGATCCACTGTGTGGCTAATATTAATGGCAGAGTTGTAAATCCCTCACAAGGGAGTTTGTGGAAGTGCTGATATATCCATTACCACCACAGGAAAGTGCTGCCAGGCTCTTCTGTAATTACAGCTTCTTCAAAGGCAAAGTACATAGAGCTTGGTCTGCAGAGAGAAGCAGCGAAAGCCAACACAAGAGGAGACTGGCTGACTTGTCAGGAGTCCTGGTGCCAAGGACATGAGTACTTTGGTACCCAAACATCTTCACCCAGGTCCCACTGCAGCAGAGTAAATACCCCTTCCTAACTCCTCTGCCACTTTCCTGCTCTTCTTCCTCCTTCATTACACCCACTTGTTCTTTTGCAACCCATGTTTCCCCAACACCCATCAACACAACAGTCATGCTGTCCCTCTATATAGCATTTCCATCTGTAACATTCAGAGTGTTCTGCAAAAGGCAATAAACAAGCTGCTTCCTCCACCCAAGGTCACCCAGAAGGTCATTGCTGAGCCCAGGAACTGACCCCAACCTCTCAAGACCCACACCAAGGGTGGGACATGCTGTACCACTCACAGCCACCTGTTAGGGAACACCACAGCCTGAGTAAGAGCCGAGCTCTTACAGAGTGCTTGACACTACTCCTAATCATGTAAAAATAATGAAAACTATTTTCTGTCCATTTGAGGCACTTGCAAATTACCATTCACTGTCATATCTAAGTGCCAAACAGTATCAGGCATACTGACAGGCTTTGAAGGCTTCCAAGATGAGGTGGTATTAATACAAGTCTGCCTCACTACAGTACTACAAGAATTATATAGTAGATACTTAAATGCTGGACCCCGCAAGTACAGTCCGATTCCTTGCAATCAGTAAGAGCAGAGCTTTGGAATGGAGTGAGACAGCTGTGACAGGGTCATTCAGCTCAACACCATCACATCTCTGCAGGGTCATCCAACACAAGGATGTTGTGGTCATGTTCCACAACTCAAGGGCAAGGGAGGGTACCAACAACACCCCCAGGAGTAGGTAGCTATTCCCAAATAAGCGCCTTACTTTCTGCTGACATGAAAATCAGATGACTCTCGGTATTACAGACCAGATAAAAACATTGTGTCACTGTCCTGTCTTCATCCAGTCTTGCCTCAGCACTGCAAACAACCAAGGTAAAAAAGCTACCTGGTTCACAAGCACGGAGAAATGGCCTCCTACACCACTGGTCACTGCTCAGGGTACCAGGATTCATCAAAATGCAACAAAAAGTTTCTCATTCTGCAGGCAGACATCAAGGGAAAAACAAAACCAGAGGATGAGAACCTGCAACCTGCCACGGCTGTGCATATCACTACTGCACAACAGCACCTTGCACATGTGTGTGGCCGAGGAGAATCATCTATTCAGAGAGAAGCTTTAGTTTGAAAAATATCCACAGTTTGCTGTCTTACTGAGATACCGAATCTGTGTTCATGTAGTACTGTGCCTTAAGAGGATTCAAGGAGCTTGGACTCCTTTCGAGCATGCTACGCTTGCTTTCATGCAAGACAACAAGCTTTCTCCACTCCATCTCAGATATGCTGGCTACTCTTGGGAGAGAACTACTTTGGAGCAGGACACAGGAGTAAGAAATGCTATTTTACTTTCTGATATGGTCAGTAAAACTCACTTTAGAAGTAGGTCAAACTCCTTGCATTTTTTACTGACTCATTAGCCAAATAAATTCAGTGATTCCCTGCTCAAAGGATATGTGATTCTTTCTCTAGTTTGTGACAAAATTCTGTCAGCAAACAAGTAGAAGCAAAAGTCTCCCAGACATTGTCAGGTATTACATATTTAAGCCTGTAACTGATGTGGAGATAAATCACTACATATCAGAAAGGCTTCTTTATGAAAGCTCAATGTGTCTGTGATGGAAGTTAATTGTAAGGAAATATTTCTCAAATTAAAAAGCGTATTTTCTTTTTTCACCAGACTGAAATCGTTGCAAGACCTGTTCTATCTTAAAGGTAAACCTGTCCAATAGCTCATTGCCAATAAAGTCATGAAAGCGGGACTAAATAATACAAAAGAGGAAAAGATAATCCAAAAACTCAGCAATTCAGTGTTCTTTCTGCCCCCGAAAATAGTTTGGTCAACCACCCTACACAACTACATCTGTAATATTTCTAATTCCTCTTCCCTTTCAAAGATATGGATCAGAAGTGCTTTTTCCAGCAGTATTTGCAGCACCACATAGGTCTAAAAAGCATAAACCTGTGACCATATTACAACAGGCATTTGCATAAAAAAGAAGGTGAGAAACTTCACCAGCACAGTGTAGTTATATAACTACAGAATTTTGGACAAGTTGCTGAGTACAGGATGAAAGGCAGTGCATCAGCACACTCTCTCCCACCTGATTCGGATCCTAATTAGAAGTGGAGAATGTTTCTTCTCAGGTTTCTGTTTTGGTGCCTTTTTGAGGTTTTCTTTTTTCCTATAATTTCATCCAGAGACCCATCTTTCAGACATGGTCAAACTAATATTATAAGATACAGAATATCTAATGAAATTGAACAGGACAATGAGCAATGAATTTCTGCCCAGTCCTTAGAAGACACCTGTCTCCAAGACCAGCATCACTATTTGCATTATGTAAGATTTCAAGAAAATGAAGGATTGAAAACAGCAGCACACACCTCCACACTACCAAAACCTGCTTTTGGGACTGTGCTTAAGTCTCAATCACTCCAATGCTGCTTTTGGCCTCATTCATTTTCTGCCTAAAAACTTGAGCCAGGAGCTGGAAGCCTTTCAGGTTTCAGAAACTAAAAGCAAAGCATGTCCACATTGGGCAGTTACAATTGATTCTGCTTGTGACTGTGTCTGAAGATGACTCAGTTTGTCAATGCTTAGAGCAGAGCATGAGCAAGTTCCTCCTGGTGACCCACAAGCTGATCTGCTGTGTGACATGCTGGGCACCAGTCTACCCATAAAGCCTCACGTGGGCTGGAGCAGAGCTTCCTGGGGGATCACTTCTCTCCCTGCGCCATCGCAACACCCAGGCTCGGAATTAACGGCATCTGCTGGCAATCCACTGGCTGCCTGTTGTGGGAATGAAGGCTGATGCTTTAAGCAAGGGGTCACCAGATGGCTATTCCTTGTAGCTGAGCTTGACCTTCAGAGAGCTCCGCTGTGCCCTGTGCAGCGCAGCACCGCAGAGCTCCAAGGCACAGCGTAAGATGCTTTAGTAGGTCAAACACTTACTTGGCTGAGGACCATTGTAGAACTATTTATTATGGCCAATTGGGGCAGATTGCACTGGGCAGGGGCGTGCTATTATAAGCACATTAATGCTAAGTGTCACATGCCAAGATCTGACAAAGAGGGGTGAAGAACATCAGTTCATACTTGACTCATCTGTTTTTCCTGGGCAACTGCACAAGAGGATAAGAGAGCTTCTGCCATACTACATCTAACCTGCTGGAAATCAGAAACCTCGATTTCCCAGCCCAAAATATAATCCACATCCACCCAGCCTGATTCAATTGCAGACAGAAATAAATCCTGACTGAACTACATAGGGTTAAGCACTGGCCAAAATATCAGCAGAAGCAGGAGGCTTGGGTGCTTTGAAACTCTGTTCAACATATGTCTGAAGGATTTTTGGGACTGCACAATACTGTACTAAAAGAAAAGATTGGCAAGGCAGATGTTCGTTGTTTACTGACCCCTGATGAAACCTGCCCTTTCCTTTACCCATTTGAGATGTTCAATAGATACGTTGGTGCTGATTTTTAAACCATGTGCTGCCAAAAATCTGGTGTATTTCTACGTCCCTGAGAGTTTGAAAACAAGAAGTACACTAGACTAGTGTGAAAACACACTTCCTTATGGCAGGTTTATAAGCTGATCACTGGAAATGAATTTCTTGCAAAGTAACATGTTGAAAACCATGACAGGCTCATTGACAACAAGCAAAGCCCTCACATTTCTATCTCAGGAAGAGGGTCAGTTTGCAGAGCAGGCACCAAGCGATTGTTTATTGGAGCTTTTGCAGAAAAAAAAAGGAAATTTTGCCTTCCGGGTATTTATGTGGAAAAAGCTGATACTGTCACAAACACAAATAACACAAAAACAGGACTGTGAGAACTCCCAACCACACTCAAGCTTTCCTTTCCACGCCATTTTTCTATATGGCTAACATGGCAACGTTGGAGTCTCAGCCAACATGGTAACACTTCTGACTTTGGAAGAGACCAGCATTTTGCTTTGCTTGATTTTTCCCCACCTGTCAAGTGTATCTTGTCCAAGAATATTTCCCAAGCAGCTGAAGGGATGGAGGTGCAGACATGACAAACACAGAATAATGAAGATACTTTCTAGAGCAGCTTCCTAGAATTGCTGGGGCAGCAGCCAGCGATAACCCTCGGGACTCTCATTCATGGGAAGCCAACGCTGTGGTGGTCCCAGATGGAGTAACTCAGCATTCATGAAGTCACAGGCACTATTTCTATCACACATTCACACCCTGCTTTCATAGTCACACTTATCTATGCTTCCACTTACATTTCCAGGTCTTGTGACTGCAAGAAAACAAACCCCACACAGGTAGTGTGTAAAGCTGTTGTAAATGGGGCACAACTTAAGATCTAAAAACCTGCAGAGCCAAGTGGTACTAAGTAGCATCCTAACAGGGAAACCTCCAACATCCCTGGAATCAGTCTACTCATCTGAGCACACATAATAACTCTGGTCTCATCCTACAGAACACACAAGGCTCTCAACTTCAGAACACCGGTGAATATCTGAGGAGCACACCAGGCTCCACAAAGGAACATGAATACTGTTAAACGTGACACACAGTGTTCAGTTTTAAGCTGTGCATGGTGCAGAGAGATTAGCTTTCTTCAATTATACTAACTAGATTAAAAGAACTTTCATTCCATGCATTATGGAACAGCAGAAATTGATGAAGAGTGGGTTTCAAAATCCAGGCTAGCTTTATTCTACCACCAAGAAACTCTTCATCAGGGAAAGCTGTTAAGCAAAGTTATGAACAAAAATAGGGAAAGAATGCATGGAATACTGAAAGGAGTAGAGGAAATGTTATGCTTGGAATCCCTGGAGTAACCTGGCAAAACAGTAGGGTGAGAAAGGAAGAAGGAGTTCAGAGAGTTTGTCAGTCACCATCACTGTTAATACATCTTGCAGTTTTCACAATAAGAGAAGCTGATGGCCTTTGCCATATTTTGAACAGAATACATGTGTCATTAATGTTCCATGTTCAATAATGTGAAATATCACAGACCCATGAGAGGGTACTACAGCATGCTGAGCTGTCAGGGAAAGGAGGAGCCAAGGAAAGCCTTCACATGCAACAGTGCTCAGAGGAGGAACTCAGTACAGCAGAGATTACTGTACATACTAGAAGGAGATATTCCTATAACAAGAATCACTACTGCATCTCCATTATTAAACTCTAAGGCTGTCTCTTTATGAAAACTAGAGAGAAACACAGCTTTAGCAGGAATCAAGAATCCTGACTGCATTCTATGACTTGAAATCACTATTCTTCAAGAATAAATCCACGCTTGGCCCAGTGCAGCCCCTTTTCTCCAGGATCACAATTTCCAGCAAGTTTTCCTTTCCAGAGAGGCAGACACTCCAAGATCCTGAGCACAGACCTGGGAGATATCAAGTGCCTCAGGCAAATGTGGCACAGAGACAGTTGTCACAGGTAAGGACCCCACACAAGGCAGCAGACTCACCTCACAATACTGAGGAGACACCAAAATAATGCAGAACAAATTAAATTAAAGAATCTATACCAACAATAACATTTCTAGTAGTCCCATCTCAAATATCGCAAGCACAAATCCCAGCAGGAAATTACTTTGGACAAGTACAAGAAACATCAGGGAGACTTTTTCCCATTCCAATCTCAACAGGTTCATTCTTCATACAAGCAGGGGAGCCACTTGGTTTTTACTGGATCAGCAGACAGCTACAATATCCAGTCCACTGCTGTCACATGCAGGAAGGTTAATTGTAATTACACAAGTGCAGTTTCCTGACGACCGTACCAAGGGATCTGCCATTCGGCTTATGCTTTCTATTTTACAGGTAAAGATAATGAGCACAAAATTAAGCACTTGAGAAACTGATCACTGACAAAGTCCATACCAGATTCATTGGAGAATGACATGAACAAGTTCAGGGAATATTCCCTATTCTCTCATATCATCTTTCCATCTCTTCAACAGATATGAAGGAAACAAGATACCAAACACCTTAAACTGTTGTTTTCATTTTATAAATATATTCCTACTGCCATTTTCAGCTCCTAGTCAATGTATTTGATAGCTGACGCATCGTTTCTATCACATCTTATTTTGCTGAAGGCATTTTCCAACTCCCTTAAGCCTTTCCATTCCCAGCTACAGAGAATACTTTTAAGATAATATTAATTTAAATGACCTTCCCCCCCCCCCTCCAGATCTGTTTTTTCAATTTAATGAGATCCCAGGATTATACCTGTAGTTACCAATACCCACAGAGTATGGTCCCTCACAGACAGATTGTACAGGCTGAACTAAGGAATGTCACAGAGGAAAGAAGCCTTACAGAAAGGATAAATCTGTATGGATGCCATGCTCCTGACTCGTCTCCAGTAGCACTCACTAAGTTCAGGCTCCCTTTTGGTATTTTGGTTTTCTGGCACAGCTGGGGGTGGAGAGAATTGGGAAGTTACTGAGTTTGAAACCTCACCCAGTGAACACCTCCCTTTTCTGAAAAAGTGATCCCTAGACCTGGAAGGTTATACATCCAGCATTGGGACCAAATATACAGGGCTTCCAAACCTGTAAGTTCAGTCTCCTTCACACTGAAAACCAGGGACCCCTCATCCGCCTTGTCTTCCAGCTTCTAAGCCAGGATTGAACAAGCAAAGGACCAAGCCTTCCCACTCCACCAGCCCTCCTTGGCAGGCTTGCCTCCCACAGCTTGCTTCTCCAACACCTCCCCACCTACTACTCCTATTCCTGCTGGGCTGCAGCCTTTTATAGCAGCTGTTTTTTGATTGGCATTTTTTCACAGATGGGGGAGGCAAATAGGTCCTTCATTAACCCTTTGCAGGTTGCTGCCAAATGTGTGTGGGGGGGTTATATGTCATTTTTGTTAATGAAGTGCCTTCTGGAATTGAACCCTGTGCTCCTTTTCCATAACTATGCAGTTCGGCACATCTAACTGGAAAGTACAAACAATATCTATTCTTAATCCTGTTTATTGTCAGTAAATAAGGCAGTGAAGTGGTTGGGTGAAAAGCCAGAATTCTGAACAGTTTCCTTTATCCAAGATAAAATTTAAAGATTAGCACACTTTGGAAAACAACACAAGGACTTTATTTCCATAGTTCTGTTTGATTCTTGTTTTGCTAAATGAAGTCTAGGATAAACAGGAACAAAGGAAAGAAGCATCTTGCTTCCCTGATTTTTCCATATGTTTTCCTTCAAAGGGAAGGCTATGGAGTCCCAGCCTGTTTGGATCTCCAAGGTAGCACTCAACATCTGTTTGCAGGTAAAGCCTCCTGCGTGCTGGTAGTGTGGGAGAGCACTCAGCAGCACATGTGTGCTGTGCTGGCTGCCTGGCTGCCCCACATCTTTCTTTGCTGTCTTTTTCTGTCCTTGCTTTGCACACACTCCTGGCCTAGTACCCCACAGGAGAAATCAACCTGAGAAAGTTTATTAAAATAAAAAGCTCTCTGCCCCATATGGGGCTTTATGGAATTTTGTTGTTGGTGAAAGATGGATAAGGTTGTACAGAGATGCCTTCAAAAGTGAGATTTAAGTAATTTAAAGCATAAATATCTATAAGTATTTTTTAAATCAGTATTTACTCAGTTTTCCCATTTCTACTGTGGCTGCAATTAACCAGGGATGCATAACCAACATTCTCACTACTTCCCAGACTCAGATCCCTTTTTCTCCATTTCTCTTCCTAATGTAGGGTTAGGAACCAAGCCAGGTGGCAAAAGGGGTGGGAACAGGACAAGGTACTCAAACTGCTGCTTGTGACAGTGAAAACTGGAGGAGAAATTATTTGATAGCGGCTAGAAAAAACCTTCTACCTCTTTTCAGAAACAATCAGCTCAGGCACTCTGTAACCATGGGAAAGGGCTGATTGACTAATCTGCACCTTGAATCAGCTCCGTGGTGACTTCTAAAGGGACACTTGCTTAGCACTCCTGTAAGTCACTAACAGTAGTCCATTCCACCCAGTTTTGAAGGGAAAATAGTTAATAGTAAAAATAAAATGTAATAATAAAACGTATTTGATGTCTTCTGCATGATGATATAATACATCAAAAATCTGATTTAAACTTTTTGACAAGTTGCCCCAGGCTTTATATCAAAATTAGCCTTGTGCTTATGCTGCTGAAAGGAAGGAGGAGGGGAGAGAGAACACCACCATTGCATTAAGAAAATAAGCAGCTACATGAAAAAGGTGTTCAAAGTGTAAGTGACCCCAGTACTCCAATGGTTCCAGGGATTTGTGTGACATACTGTGGACAGACAAAAGCTCATCTGTCCTCTTTCCAAGGTGGTCAAAGCCCTGTGGTTAACACCATGCCAAGACCAAATGGGAAAGCCCTGCCAGTGACTAAATATATTACCTTGGGCTTGGTGCTGTGTTGATGCAGCCACATGGAATTTGGACAAACTGGAACACAGGCAGAGTGAGGCTGTGTTTGCTGATGATGTACTGGCAGATGAACTCTATGTTCATCCTGAGAGCAAACAAAGGGTCTCCCTGGACCATGTCATTAAGGAAAACATCCAAGGCACCCTTCCAAATGTCACCATAAAATGGAAGGGACAGGCTAGAGCTTCCTGCAAGAAAGGATACATGGGAGGTGCGTTGGGGCAGGCTTTGGAATGGCTGAAGTTGTGCCTTCTCCAGTCTGCATTTAGTGCAAACTCTGTGTGTCTCCCACAGGCACACACAAAAATGTCTCTCTCCCAGGGTCATCCTGAGCTATGCACCTTAAAGGTGAAATGACAGCAGAAGGCTCCAGTGCTGGCATCCTTGATGATCATGGAATATGCAGAAGCTGCACAGAAGAAAGCAGCACTTGTTCCCTGTTAACTGCTGTTTAGATTTGTGTTTGAAATCATGCTTGTTTTGGTGCCGTATGCAGAATCATGAAAGAACCACTGACATACTGCCACTATACCTAGCCATGCTGATTTTTAAATCTACAACCACACCTTGGGCTTTGGGGCATAAGTATTCTTTCAGTTATTTCACTGTGGCTGATGAACCTGTGAATTGGTAGTGCTGCTTTTTTAATTAAGCTCTGCCTATTGGTAATGGGAAAGCCACTCACTTCTCCAAGAACCTGCACCACAACATTTGTGAAGTCTCAAAAAGTGGCTTGATTTCCCTCCCTTGAATTAATTTACTTCCCCAGCATAATGTTACATTTCCTGGTTTAAAATCAGGAATATAACTACAAAAGCTGAAACAGTATTTGGAACTATTTATTTTTTATAAAATCAGAAAGTATCAGACATCCTTTGAAAGAGCTTATTCCTCTGAGGCTGCTCTACCTCAGCTTAGTTTATTCAAATTGCTTTGAATAAACACCTGGAACAGCTGAGTGTTTTATCCCATCTTAACATTTGACACCCATCTCTAATAGTGGAGTGGACCATAGTGGAATTAGATCCAAAAAGAATTTATCTGCATTCATGAGTGCTGTGTTCAGTGAAACTTCACATCCATAGACAAAATCCACATATTGTCACCGTGCCCAGACAAGTTACTTGTCATTACGATGATCTGCAAGGCGTCCACAGAAAGAAATCATTTTGACTGAGCTTCGTTCCTCAAGGACAACGCCAAGGTTAATTTATTTGTTTTTCACTTTGAGTTGGGGGTGGACAGTCCCTGGAAGAGTGGTAGTGTTTGCCAAATGTGTTTCTGAAAGTATTTGCTCAAAGACTACTCCTCTATTCCACACCTTCCCAACTGTGTGTGGGAACGTAGGCTGTGTCCACAAGCTCAGTTTGTTCTCAAGGTTTCACTCCACTCAAGTGGCCCCTGGATGAATTTCCCAGGATTTGGAATAGCGAAAATGGGGACAGCTAAATGTCAGTGACCACTGACAGGAGAAGGATACTAGGAAAAGGTAGATACAATATTAGAGAGAAATGCTAACTGTAGAGATGGGAAACAAATCAGAAACTCCAACACTAAAAACAGAACAACCCCATTTTGTTCAGAATGTAGAATCACACCAACTGAAGAGGAAAGTCCTCTGTCCCTTCAAGAACTGGTCTCTGTGATTAAGGCAAAGTATTTAGCCTTTCTCCATGGCTTTTTTTGTCATGTGAGGTGGTATCTCACTGTTTGAGAACCTGTACAGATATTGGTGGCATTTCCTGAGGTCCCCTTATCTCTCATGGACTATCGAAGCTTCTGAGATACAATCCTGAGGCTCCAAAGTGCATTTTATAGCCTGCTGTACCATTGAATTCTGTCTTACCTGAGAAGACATTTCAATAACTCTACCCTATAATTTTGCAAGTAACTTTTTACTATATTTTTGCTTTAGCTTCCAAGGTTGATAGATGTGTTCATGGGCACATATAATAACCAGCATGTAATAACCAGCCCCAACTGTATCTTTTGAATCAAGCCCTTCTTACAGAACCACATACACACAGATTTTTGGCTCTCAGGAACACCACGATGAATAACCTCACCTCCAACAAATTATTTCCAAACCAGAGAAGAAAACAGCATATTATAAAACTACACTTATTTAAAGGAAGTTGGACTGTAGAAACACTGACTGCACTTTGAACACACTGTGCATTTCATGGCAAGAAGTAATAAGCAAAAGTCCCTGTTAGTAAAATTCAATTTTCTCAGGCTGCAGTTTGGCAATTAGAGACCAGTCAGCGTTTGAGGGATTTTGTTCCAGTCCTCACTCAGACTTTTAGGACTTAATGAAGATTGACCCATAACTTGTGGCAGATAGCACAGTTCAGATATCATATCATGGGTATAGCTACCGTGGCAGAAGAAGAAAACCTCAAAAAGAAAATGTAGACAAAACAGTGAGTGTTCAGGAAAAACAAGATACTTTGTACAAATTTAGTTAAAAAAAATTATATTTTTTGCTGGAAAATAAAGCTTGTAATCCAAAATAACAATGTCAAAATTCAGCCTCACTTGAGATATCCATGCCTCATACATTTCACTGAATGTAGACTTGAACCCAAAACTGTCCTTAAAATTACAGATGTGTGTTTAGTGGTAAAATGACTTTTTATTGACAATGTGTGTCATATCCATTTACATTCTGGCCAGCTCTACAGTATTGAGAACCATATGGCTGTTGTTTTTAACAGGCTGAACTCTTTTCAAAACCCATTATAGAGAGTGTGCTAAACACCATCTTTCTGAAATGAACAGAGAGTTTTTTAGCCCTGTCTACATCAGGAGTTCCATGCGTGTAGGGAATTCATGGCTGCTGCGGAAAGATAAACTTGCTACCCTCACCAATAACAGCAAATTATGTCAGGATGCAAAAGACATAATTAATACACTAGAACATAGAGACTTCAGATGGAAATTAAAAGTTTTGATTGTGTAGCCGTGTATTGAAAATGCCTGAAACAGTTAGGATGGTGGTGTGATCCCACCCTACAGGACTTGAAAGGAATACACATCCCAGTGGTTCGTAAAATACTTCCAGAGACATGAACTTTGCCTTCATTGTCCTATTCAATAGCAATAATAATAATTATTATTATTTATTAGAATAAACCCACATAGCTAACAGTAATACCTGATATCCAGAGTGTCTCTCCCGAAGAAAAAGACTTTTCTCAGATGACATTCTCCCTGGCCCAGGCATCCTTTCTGTGCTGAATCACACAACTTCCCAGGATATCTATCTGGGAATACAGCACCTTGCAGCCCTCCCTGATCATTCATTAGTATATTTCTGCTATCACACATTCCTGTCCCATTCCTGAAAGATTAACCTAATGTGTTATAACTGTCTGTAATAATATTTTAAATGGTCACTAAATCTCTTACAGAAATACGGTGTTTTGGGTATTCTGCTTAAGGGGGAGTTCAAAGACAGAACTGACTTACTGAAGTCCTGTTGATTTCAATGTGATTGTTTTGCATAGGGTGAGTGCAGAATTTGGCCACTATACATTATTACACCACATAAATGGCAGGGTGATTATTTCCAAATTCTCACTCAGCATATGGCCAGGTGACTCAGCTATTTTATCTGTTTAATTACTTACATCCTTCTGCAGTTACAAATTGTTGGCCCCAAATCACAACCACAGAAAGAAACAAACAGTGTAACCACAGACAGAAAATCACGTTTTACAAGGCTCCCAAAGAACTAGAAACTCAAGTTTGCTGTCTCCAAACAGTCACAGGGATAAAGAAGAAAAGAAACTCATGTAAACCAGGGAAAAACATCTTGGGGAAGCCTCAACTTCTTGCACCTTATTACTTTGTGCAATATATTCATGTTAACCTGACACAGCACATAACTGGAGAACTCAAGTTAAATAAATGAAATCAGCTGTCTGACTTCTTTAAGATAAATGATGTTATTACAGCATAATCGTATAACCCCATATAGCTTACAGCAGCAAAAGGATGTGTATTTCACATGCCCTACTATAATTACATTCCCATTATAATTTTGCAGTTAGTTGCTATGAGCTCTGGTCATGAAAACATGCCAATTTTGTATGGGATTGAAGTCTGCCTAATTTTAGCAAATTGAGAGCTGCACAAAAGAAAAGAGATAAATACTATGTTGTTATTTTTCATTAGAGAATTGCTATATTAAGAGGCTGTGATCCAGCTGTGTTTGTTTAAATAAAAGTGTGATTTGAATACCTCCTACAGCTATGTTCCTGCCAATGAATAAAAGATAAAATGCGGCTCTCGTTGGATGTTAGTCTCTGAGTTCTAGCTGACTCAGAGATTTATTGTTTAACATAAGGAAGTGAAAAGCATGTAGAGCAGACCACACACAGGGCTCTTTTGTGTATTGTTTCAAGCCATACCACTAATAGATTTGTTCCACCAAGGCTTGCAGCAATTCAGCTGTGCTAAAATGCTCCACTTAACTGTGAAAAAAATAATAATAAAATAGTAATTATGTCTCGATGGCAAATGCAGCTTAGACCAACACCACGAGTAGTGTAAACAGGAACTAATACCATTCAAAGCTGTATGTTATCATCATTATGATAATGAAATTAAGCTTTTATTTCCAAAAAACAAGCCCCTTAACATACTACTCAGTGTCTGTATAAACACGCTGACTTCCTCTCATAGCCTGATATGACTCTGTAATTGCTGAGCTAATATCCTTTTAACAGTACGTACAAATAAATCTACCCATAAATACACATACAAGACGTGCAGTGCACCCCAGCAGCCTGAAACTTATCGCAGACGACTTGGAACTCCTTGTGTGTTGGAAAAGCCTTTTACAATGCAAATAAAAAGATGCATATAAATACTCCTCGCTTTGTAGCTGCTTGTTTTGTAGTTTCCTTCATGGTAATCTTAGATGGAGGCACATCATTCTCCGGGAGCTGATATGTTTGAATGGATTTCATTATGGGCAAGTGCAGGAGTGTGTGGCTGTGTGCCAGTCAGAGCCGACTACCAAAGGGCTTAGGTTGTCAAAGGAATGACTTGGGCTGTCGGAGTTCATTTAAATAACACAAGCATCTCCAGTTTGGAGGAAAGGAAAGGAAAAAAAAAAAAAAAAGAAAAAGGAAAGAGAGGAAAGGAAAACAGGACTTTTTCCACTATAATATTTACATTGGGTTCACAGCTATAACGGATTGAGAATGTATATTGCATATGTGCAGTTTCATTCAGCAATCAGTAACTATATTCCAGACTTGGAATAATCTGAAGGAGTTAGAATCTTCCCTCAGTAAAACAGGCCAGAGTGCACAGTACCCAGAGCCAAAAGGACCATGACACTTGAATTACATGTTTGGAGAAAAGCCTTGTCTCACCAGGCAAGCTGCACCTTGCATTTTATATGAGAAAATGGAGCTTTGTGCCCAAAATTTACCTACTCAGGGGCAGGTGAAAAGCAAGGAGATCCATTCTCCTTCTTGTCCCCACACTGTAGGTGCAGAGGACAAAGGACAATTCAACCCTGAGCTGGAGCCACCCTGTCCCTGGGGCAGAGCTGTCACTGCTCTTTGCTCCAGCCTGTGCCGAAGGAACCTCCCAGAGCCTACGACTGTGTTGTAGATGCAATGTGTGTGTTTTGAAGATACAATCTCAGCTCATTCTACAGGACTTTATGCTTCAGACTCTCAAGAATCTTAATAACAATATCCTGTCTGCTTTTTATGTAGCACCTGTCAACCCGGAGGGACCAAAAACACTTCAAAAACTCTGTGTGGTTGTTGCTGTTAAAAAACCCAGGAATCACTTCTTGAGTTGCCTGCAGGAGGCTGAAATGTAGGATATTTAGCATTAAAGAAGAGCAAATAATTAGCTATGAATAATTTATCCCCTCAAATCAGCTTCTTTTTGACTTTATTGAACATCTGCAAATAGGTCTCAGCCTCACTCTTACCTTTATTTGACAGTTTCAGTTCACTTTTTTACATTACTACATACTTTTATGAACCATCATATTCCTAAAAACACAGTAGAGAACAGAGCAAAGAACAAAATTTAAATTACCTGATTATAAACATGACAGGAGCCACTAATATATAAATTTTTAAAATAAATTATGAACAAAAGAAACTTTGAGTAAAAGGTTGGAAAGAGATGAGAAAAAAGGGAAGAAGGTGAATTGTCTAGGACACAGCTGGACAGACACATTTTATGGAGCTATTCCACTGCAATAGCATTTTGGAGCTCTAGGCTGAAGGGAAGAGAGGCTCTGTGAGAAACTGGAATAAATGTGGTTGTTTGGATATGCATGTCTTGGAGCAGACATCCCAAGGGAGGCTCTAATCGTCAGGATGAAAGGAAGGGAAGGTATGAGTAAAATTTGGGGAGGGAGACATCAAACCTGCAGCATGACAGAAGCCATTTCTGAAGCTATGATTAGTTCACCGCTTAAAATGGATTAATTTAGACATTCTTCCTCCTGCTCAGAACTTTTCCATCAATACACTTTGTTTATTTGAAATCATTGAAAAGTTTCCTGAAAATCTGTTACAGTTGAAGGTTGAGGATGAAATACTTGGTTTCACGTGTTTTCAGTCAGACAGTGTCCACGGTATGGGATGGGATGCCCTCACCATGTGATACTGATGCTTTCCTAAGAAGGAGGAGTGAAATCATAGGTTGCTATGTGAGTGCTTTCCACTGCATGAGCAGTGCTGGAATGAAATTCTACCTATATAGATAGATAGATAGATAGATAGATAGATAGATAGATAGATAGATAGATA
>JAWWEU010000005.1:2903766-3065906 GCA_035583155.1 Acropternis orthonyx | reverse complement strand
CAGTGCTGGAATGAAATTCTACCTATATAGATAGATAGATAGATAGATAGATAGATAGATAGATAGATAGATAGATAGATAGATACAGGTATATATAGATATATACAGGTGTATATATATTATGCAAGGTAAGCACAGTGAAGAATCTGTTGGACGGCTTTTTTAAATTGGCACACATAAGGTTTTGTCTCAGAATAAAATTCAGGAGAATTCTTCAAGACAAGGTGAAGCAGATACAGAATGATAACTAATAAATGCTCAAAGGAGAGAAGCTGAAGAAAGAATTGCTCTTGACTTCTCTGACTTTCTAATAAAAGCCTTCCTTCACCTTTCTGGGAATTGCTTGTGATGGACTGTCCCAGGGTCCAAAGCCTTCTTAGATTTGCTATTCCTGGCTGTTTAACATTATTGGTTTTACTCTTTGCTGGTTTTCTAGGGATCTGCTACCACAGTAATGCTGGTAATTTCATTATATTCTAGGCTTTACTGTTTCAAGCCTTCACCTTTTCCCCTTTTTACTGCTGGCAAGGTTTACTTGCAGTTGCAAAAATACCAAGGAACTGATTTTCTAGCTGTGACTGAACTTAAATAAACTGAAAGAAGCAGAACTATTGTAGGATTAAAGCAGTTCAACAGTTTACAATGTGAAATTATTTAAGTTTTGACACTTATTTCCTCAGCTATCTTTCCTTATCGGAATATACCACAAATAACAGCTCAGTGTGGTAGTGCTGACAGCACTGCTATTGCCTGTGGAAGGTTCTAGCACCCTTTGCAGGGATCCCATGAGCTGCGCAGCATCTGCCAGGCACAGCCCGAGTGTTTCCATACGCAGGCAGGAGATGGCTGGCAAACTGCAATGGGAGCTGCTGGGAAAGGCTTCATCCCGCAACGCTTCTGAGCCCTGGGAGCTGTGAGAACCCCAGCACAGATGCTGGAGCCAAGACAGACCCATTTCATGTGACACAAAATGCATCTCAAAGACCAGAAGCAAGCTCAGGGTCTTTGTTGCACGAGAGTGGAAAGTTCTCTGCCACTGACTGGGAGCAGGAGGGTCTCCAGATTTTGGGAGCTGAGCGAATGCAGCTAAACCCACCAACAAATCCAAGCAATTAAGATCCTAGAATCATAGCATCATTAAAGCTGGAAAAGACCTCGAAGATCATCAAGTCCAACCTTTGACCAAGTACCACCATGCCCACGAAACCATAAGATGAAGTGCAACATCTACTCACTTTTTGAACACATCCAGAGATGGTGACTCCACCACTTCCCTGAGGAGCATGTTCCAATGCTTGACCACTCTTTCAGTGAAGAAATTTTCCCTCATATCCAACCCAAAACTCCCCTGGTGCAACTTGAGGCCATTTCCCCTTGTCCTGTCCCTTATTCCCTGGGAGCAGAGCCCAACCCCTACTTGATTCCACCCTCCTGCCACTTGCAGAGACAGAGCAGGTCCCCTCTGAGCCTGCTTTCTCCAGGTTGAGCGTCCCCAGCTCCCTCAGCTGCTATTTATAGACCTTATGTTCCAAACCTCTCACTGTCTGATGCCCTTCTCTGGACACACTCCAGCACAAGATACACCATTGAAAACAGGAAAACACCTTTAGGTACTGTACTTCTACATACATCTAGTCTACTACATCCTACCTCTTGTATCTAGCCAGTTCCTATCCTTTAAGAGGAAAGCAGAAGCCCTAAAGCATGGAATTAGTTAAACGCCACACAAATACAATAGAACTCGTGTTCACTGATCAAATCTCTTTTCACCACCGTGTTGCAAATAACGAATCGACAAATCAAAACAGCCCAAGCTACATGATCAGAAACAGTGGTTTCAAGATTGCCATTATCCTGTTTTACAATCTCTTTCATTAATTCATTAAAGTTGCTCTTGAAACTCTATCCTTTTGGTGAGGCCACTCCAGAGCTTCTGGCAGCTACAAACGCTCCTCTAATTCCTGGTCTAAAAATATTGAGGATAATATATATTCATTTGATATTGTACCAGCCTCAGGTTACCTCTCTTTAGGTGGCTAAATAAAACATTCTGATGCTTCAAGAAGTGTTAGGAAGTTCTCATCTGTTCCAGCTGCTTCCCAGAAGCATTTGTGATAATACAGGAGAATGGGATTCCATTGAGTTGGGTGCTGCAGAAATACATAGAAAGAAACAACTCCTGCTATTCAGAATAGAAGTGGTACATAGAACTTGGGGAGATAGGGGAGTAGTGCAATGGTGTGTACATTTTTAATGGACTTTAAAAATGTGGATATTATCAATATTTCTCCCTTTTCAGGTCTCTTTCATTGACTGATTTTATTTTGTTTTTATCATAGAGATGAAACTTGAGAAGCAAAAGAACACAGTGGCACTCAGTGTGCTATGCCTAATATGGAGATATAGATATAGATATAGATATATATAAAATACAAACATAAATATAAAAAATATATGCGTTTTATAAGTATATCTATAAAATAGAGCTGTTCATATGAGATATTGTTTGAAGAGCAGCTTCTTCAGGTGTGAGAGTAGATGGATACTGCAGCAAAAGTCATAGGAACACAGTACAGATGAAGGTATTTTGTTTGGACCAACTGAGGGAGCTGGGGGGGCTCAGCTTGGAGAAAAGGAGGCTCCGGGGGGACCTTCTGGCTCTGCAATTCCCTGACAGGAGAGGGGAGCCAAGGAGGGGCGGGGGCAGGCTCTGCTCCCAGGGAACAGGGACAGGAGGAGGTTTGGGTTGGATATGAGGGAAAATTCCTCCACTGAAAGGGTTGTCAGGAACTGACACAGCTGCCCAGGGCAGTGGTGGAGTGCCCATCCCTGGAGTGATATAAAAGCCATGTGGACATGGTGCTTGGGGACATGGGTTAGTAGTGTACTGCTTAGAGGGTTTTCCAACCCAAATGACTATGGCTCTGTGACCAAATTTATTCCTTGTTTTCTGGGCTAAAGACTGGAATGAGAAAGACCTGACCATCGCAGGCTGCAGACCTGGGCAGCAAGGGAAGAGTGGTGCAGCCAAGGATCATAAAGAAAAACATGGATGAGATAAATAGTAAGGACATGTTAGGAGTTAACTTCTGTCTATAAAGCATTTTAGTTGTAGCAAAACAGCCAGGAAGACACATCCAAGCTCTGAGATGGATAGTCAGAAATGGTTCAGAGGTGGAAGGTCAGAGGATAGTGGATGTAAAGACAGCAGGTAAATGTGCTGAATGGCCAGGTTAAAAAATGGTCAAAGGGTATGAAGAGAAGAGAGAAAAGCACGACTAATAGAGCCCTAGGGCACCCTCACTTGGAGGGAGAAAGAAAGGAGAGGAGGAAAAAACAAGGAGATGTAAAATAAACAAAACGCAGAAGAAAAAGAAAGAAAAAAAAAGAAAAAAAAGAAATCCTGAACATTTCCTGTTAGAAAAGAAATGCTAGCCCACATGTCCAGCCCACATTTCCACTCTGCTAAATTTAATTTTTCACATGGATAAAGATGTTCCCTTCATATAGTTTTTTTCTGTTTGGTTTCATAACATTACCTGGTATATTTCACGTAAGTGATGAATGTTTTTTCAAAGATGCCTACTGTAGTATATACATCAGTTGACTAAATGCATGAGTGTTAGGGATGAGAGATACTACTCAACAAAGATCTATTATTAATGTTCTTGGACCATTGATGCAGAACACAACAGTCATTTTCATTGTAAGGTTTTATCTCTCCTCTCCTTCCGCAGAAATGGTAAAGTTTCTCAGGCAAGAGCCACAAAGCAGGTTCAAGAGAGAGCCTGGCTGCAAGTACGTATGGATTTTGGATGCAGTTTTGTTATGCCTTACTTCAGCAGAATATCCAAGGCAACAAAGAGAAAGGAAATGTGAAACCGTCCAAAGCACTGGCTGAGCCGGAGCGCCAGGGGGGGAAGAAAGCACAGAGAGACAGAGAATGCCTGAAATGTCTGCAAAATGTAACTCAATTTTCAGAGATCAGCCATAACAAGGAAAAAACATCACATAAGGCTCTAAGAGCTATAAGTATCAAATAGTTACGTTTACTGCATTTATAAACAGATATCTTTTGGCAGGAGACTCAAAAGAGGCCTCCACAAGGCACGAGAATCTGGGCTTGAATCCATTCACTCTGTGAATTAATTGACTTGGTTTGAACTCTACTGTTTTCAGTTGGAGAATTCACTGTGAACATGTTGTACATATCTCAGATATCAAATAGCAAATGTACTGAAGCCAGATACTGAACTGGAGCCAGAAATTTTTCATTAATCAGTATTGTATGCTTTCTGTGAATAGGAAATAGAACAACAACAAAAAGCAGACAAGAATGGGGAAAATATTTTTCTCTCTCTCCCTGTTTCTACACCCCCACATATGCTATTATTATTACTCAGTATTTACATTGCAGTCACACCCAGTGGTTCCAACCAAGCAGGAGCCCCACAGTGTGAGGTACTGTACAAAATAAATACACTTTAAGAGACAATGGTTCCTCTCAAGAGCTTAAAGTCCAAACAGAGGGGACAGATGAGAGAGAGGTATAGAAAGGTGACTGAGGTGGCCAGAGGTCAGACAGTGGGTCTGTGGAAAAACTGAGAAACCTTTTCTAGGGGGAAATTCTGAAATAATTGTCAAAACCTGTAAATTTTAGCAGAGAAAGCAGTTCATCCTACATTGCCAGCGACCCTTATCCACCAGCCTCCAGCAGCTCCCCAGTGATGCAGATCAAAATTCACTTCCATGCAGAATGGGTAGCTGAAAATCACAATAACACATTATAATATCACACTCACATGCTTTTGTGAAAGGGCAGATTTAGCAGGGAACTGAGAGTACAGTAGCCCTCAGCACCATCTGACAGGAAAGAGGCTGCCCCCCCTTCTTGTGCTCCTTTAATTAATCCATTAATTTGCTCATGATTTACACCATCCAAGAGGTCAGACCCAATATCTTCACAACCCAGGAAAGAATTGCAGGTTAGATTTCCATTTCTTTGCAATTCTCCTTGTCAAGGCACAAATAAAGTAGAACCACCCCACAACTGGCAGCCATCATAAACAAAAGCAACTTCTCCTTTTCAGGAGCTGGGCAGAATCCATACATTTTGCAAAGCACCTTCTTTTGCTCAACAAAACCAGTGGTTCCCCATCCCTGCTGTGCCCAAGTGAGATGGTGACTGAGCCTGCACTGTGTTCTCTCATCTCCCACATAACCTGACCCGAATAAAGCTTCATCATTGTGTGTTTAGATTGTGATGTGGCATGGCCAAAAGCATTTATTTGAAAAAAAAAAATTTGCAGGAATATAGTCTAAACACATGAAGATCCTGCTGGAATTTGATGATGGCTTCTCTGTCTTGTCTCAGCTCTTTAAGCTACCTATTTGCAAGCCAAATATATACATAAAAGGGAAAGCACATTACGCAGTTGCCAGAGGGAAGGATATTTCTACTTATACAAATGAGCAGGGGAAAATGGAGACAGAGAGAAGAAGACCATAACCAGGAAAATAAATGAGCAGATGGAGTAAACAACAAATGAGGAAATAACACCAGGCAGAGTCATGGCTGTGATTCCAGACGGCCCACCTGCAAATATTTTATGGAGAGCATGCATAAGAAGAAGAGTATTTCCATTGGCCATCTCAGTGTTTGCCTCCCATTACTGGCACATCCTACTTGCCCTAAATCCCGCTGAATGCTGGAAAGAACACACAAGCAAGCAAAAATAACAACACAAAGGGTTTATGAATGTCTCTGTGACTTACGAGGCTGCTGGCAGCAAACTGGGGAATCCTCTCGGGGAACCCACTGACCCAAAGCTCTCCCTACTTCATTCCCCCTCTATTCTGACCCCAAGCATCTCATTATCCTCATCTCCAGCTATTTTGGAAATCAGAAAAACCTCACAAAATAATTTGATTCCCTAAACCTTTGAAATTACATTTGTGCTTTAAAGACCCAGCACAGATTAGCCTGCTGTGAACAGAAAGACATACACTGTATGTTTAGCCCATGAACCAGAGCCATACATATAGATTCCATACGTGTTGTCTAGCTAATTCCCAAATACAAGCTCACTATTAACCTTGACTAGATAATGCATGTTGGAATACAACTGCTTTGTCTTCAGCAGGATTTTAACATAAGCTCAGACTGGCTTAAAAATTACGTCTTTTTACTCTGAGGATATGTGCAGCATTTGAGCAATTGTTTGGAGAAACCTCTCTATCCTGTTCTGCACAGCTCCTTGCCTGAGATTTCCTAAAGACTGGTGGTCCTACCTCATCTGGTCTGGAAGCACAGTTTGCTTTTGATTTATGAGTTTTTTCTGGTTTGCACAGAGTGCTCAGAGCAGTTCAGCCACGTGCACTCCAACTTCCTGAGCAAGAAATTGTACGTCAGCTCCCAGCCCTCCTGCCCAATATCTCTTTATATAGATTGGGAAGGTAGACAAACACCAAGGAAACACAAAAAGCAAACATGAGCGCTTTCCTTCCTGCTCTGACTCTGTATTTGCACAATTTATTGGAACAGAAAGGAAGGAAACCACCATTGCTCCAAATTTTCAAAGCAGAATCCCTAAATCTCTCCCACAGTTAAAATTCATGCCTGCTCCATGTCTAAGAAGATCCTGTTTCTGAGCAATGATGAAAATTTTGGACAAATGAAAATGCAGCTTAAGAGCTTAATAATATAAGGAAAATATCTTTGTAACTTTTGGGGGTAGATTTCTATTTAATTATTCTTTGTTACTGTTTTGTTTGGTTTTTTTCAAACGGTCCCCAAAATTACTAAGCTTCCTGAGGCAAGAAGAATACAACTCACTAAGAATTGACCTCCAAAAACACTAAGAGACTCTGACACAGCTATCCATGCTCATAAAGTATGCAAACTGTATTCCTCCTTTCAGCACCCATTTAGTCTGTTCCAGAAAAAATACATTTGCTTGTAGCCAAGTCTGAAGAAAGTACAGTCAATAGACAGATGTGTTATATGTTTGGGTAAGAGAGTCCATTTCCTTTCCTCATCACCTCCCATTTCTGGTACTTCTGCACTTTAAACAAAGTATAACTGGAATTCCTTATTTGGCATGGGTGATTGCCAGCTGTTGAATCCAAAGCAGTTTAATTTAATCTAGACGACCACTGTCTGGTTCAAATGAAATATGAATATTTATCATTACTAAATACATGAATTATTTACATTATTTATATTAGCCAGAAAAAGAGTTGCAAGCATCTTTAAAAGAAGAGATGGTTACATTGCTGAGTGTAAAAAGACAGAAATATAAAAATGTTCTCAAATATTTTATTTATGGATTAAACATACACAGTTTGCATAACAATCTACTGTTGGGAATATATACACACACATATATATGTATGTACATGTATGTATATATAAACAGGCCAAGAACTGAGAGAAGGGCAATGTTCCTGATCCCAAGGGGATCAGAATACTGTGGGATGAAAGCCAGGCAAAGTATGAAACAGGCAGATGATAATAGGCAAGAAACTGGGACTGGGAAAGAGCCTATGGTGTAAGTGTCCATAAGAAGGAGAAGGGAGTGGTAAAAAAAGGGAGAATTTAACAGGACATTTAGGGGGAAGTCACAGACCCTGGAAAGGAGTGAAGAGTAATTCACTGAAGTCAAATAAAAAACAGGGAAGAAATGTGAAGCTGAAAAACTTGTTATAGGTGGTGATCCTGAGAAAGGGGAGCCTTTCCATTTGGTCTCCATAGCAGGCAGACAACTGCTGATAACAGCCTGTCTAGAATTTGAAGGGAGGAGCAGGGGTTGCGGGAGTGAAGGCACCCAAGGATTCAGCCTGAATGAGAATGGCTGGAGTGCCGGCTGCAGTCACAGCTCAGTGCTAACCAGCGCTCCTAATAAAGAATACTTTTAGTTTTGGAAATGTGTAGCCTTCCTGTGTCATTATGCAGCAAACTGTATGTACAGAAGTGTCTGGGGTCAGCTGTATGGCACTCACAGCACAGAGGGGAGGGATGCCATGGCAAAACAGAGCAGCAGAGTAGAAACAGCAGTTGGAGGGCTGGGAAAGCAGGACATGCTTTGAATGGGGGGAAGATAAAGATTTGTGTGCATCTTCACCCTTTTTTTTTTTTTTTTTTTTACACATTTGGAGAGTATTTTGCTGCAGAGAGATGCAGTAATAGAACTGCTAACAACTAGACATGCCCAATGCAGATGGAACATTTTTCCACGTATCCTTGTGAGTTTGCCCTCAGAGGGCACCTCTGGCTGCAGGCGAGCAATACAAATGCCCTCCAAGACTTCAGGAGCTTTAAGAGGCTTGCCTGTAAGATCTACGCTTGACTCAGATCAAAGAGAATGGGATTTTGCTTTGGAATCTTTTGGTTTTTTCCTTAAAAAAAAGTCTGATTTCATACAACCATAGAATCATAGGATGGTTTGGGTTGGAAGGTGCATTAAAGATCAACTGGTTCTACTGGGGGTCAAAATGCTAATATTAAACAAATGACCACAGAGAAACAGAGGCACAAGTTGTATTGTTAGGCCAACATGAAGGACAGCTGCTGCTAAATAATGCAGCAAACATACAAGATTTTTTTAAATCTTAGGAAAATCCTATAATTAAGTCAATACTTAGAAGAAATGTTTGTGAATAGAACATTCCTTAAAAGCCTATTACAGAGTACCCTGTCTTTGTTTTAGGACTGTCTATGCTTTCAGTTATTTTGACCTAAGGTTGATCTGAATTTTGAATGCAAAAGCCATTTTTGAGTAATTCCATGCCAGGCAAGCTGCAAACACATACTCACATAGCTCCCACTATCTTATCATGTAAAATAACATGGTTGTATGATCACATTGGATGCTGGGCAAACCCAGTGTGCTAACAGTCCCTGCTCAGAGGGAGAGGCCAGCACAAGACTGGGACTGCCGTGCTGAAACCATCCAATATCCTGATTTAACTCTTTCTGCACTTCCTCATGCTGATCAGTCTGGTGTTACTCTCTCAAAGCATACTGCCCACAGAAGAAGCAGTGTGTACATTCCTGACCTACCAAGGTGTATGAGGGGATTGGGAAGAAGATGTTCCTTCTCCTTGCCCTGGACCTAGGAGGTGTTGAGAACAGCTCCAGCTAATCCACATTTTCCTCCTCTTAGCCAGTGCATGACCTCTTCTGTGAAAACATACAACACATTATGTAGCTGCTATTAGTAACAGAACTGTAGTTCACAAAACTAGAAAGGTCAGATTAATATTAATTATCTTATAGGTATCAAGTTATATGCCATATATATTTCTGCTAAAGGTCAATATGGCCTTCCCTCATTTTATATCCATCTGCTTCATTAGGTAAGGAAAAGTAAGCTAGATATAATGGATTTTTTGCTAGTTTTAATCAACAATTTCATCAAAAGCACATTTTTCACCTGTGCCAACAACATAATGGAAAACTAGATCAATACATTAATTATACCAACTGCTTTCTAAACTCTATTTTTAAATGAGTTATGGTAAGTGTTGTGGAAATTGGAATGAAAAAAACCCTGCACAACTAAAAGATATTGCCTTTCAGTGTGAGGCAAATGGTTTCAAAAATATATCTACCTATTTTTATTTTCCAAAGATTTTCATTATTGTTCCATATAAAAGATCAGAAATTACAAAGCCTCTAATTGCAATGTCCATACAGTGACAAATAAACAGCAGAACTGATTTTGGTGGCACAGTACGCAGAGCAGGATGAAGCAACAGCAGATCGCTACATGGTAGAAATGGCAATTGTAATATTCCTCTAGGGAAAATCCAAAATATTTACTTTGTGGGATCTCCCCCTCAGACCACTATGGTGAGGATAAATATTCCTGTTACCTCCATCCATGCAGGGTTCTGTAACCACCACAGAAAGAGAAGTAAGGTCTCTGTCAGAGCTGTAGGGAAGAATTTCTACAGCCAGGATATTTTTTGTTAGAAATACTGTTTCCATAATGAAAGGCTTATTTGTCTCCCAGGATGTTGAGTTCTCATAAGCCTAGAAACTGGGAAAAGAGCGACAAATCAGCTGAAATTTCTCTGCAGACCGTAGCAGTGTTTGAAAAACTCCTGATCTCCAGGGAAAGTGGGAGCTGCAGTTCTCCCCAGTTTGCCAGCCTCATTAGCTCCCATATCACACACCACCTACAGCAGCAGCCCCTCATAAGTCTTTTATGTGTTTCTGTGTACAACAGGCCACAGCACAGAGAGCCACAAGCAAGCACCAGCTTGGGTCAGTAAGTCTTTACACAGTACTTACACAACACAGACCCACAAGCAACTCTGCCTTGGGGATAGAGCTTGCTAATTTGGATGAAAACCTGCAGAAATGTAGCTGTACAGATTCAGATACAGCTCACGGAGAGGAAGGAATGTCTTTCCTTTCTTGCCTCAAGAGATTTCAGTTCCAGAGTGAACCTTCACCAAGTCAGCTGTAACATCTCTTAATCTGCAATCTATGCCAACTTCACACATGTACTAGTAACTACTCTGTGTTATGTTCCAGTTTCCTTACCCCCAAAGACACGTCTTTCAGCTGCTGGTTTTCCAGCTTCAGTCTTGAGAAAACCGAAGGCAGAGCAAGGGATGGATTCAGCTAAAAATTAATAGAATAATCTAAGTTAGCAACTCTTCCATTCCAAGGTCTATTCAGCTGCTGCTCCCATTTCTTCTGTTCATTCTCACAAAACCAACACATCCTTAACAGTAATTTCTTAATTTGTTCACATATTTTAATTACCTGCTAAAAAGGAGACCTGAGTCCTACATTATTTTCTTCTCCTTAAAGGGCTCTGTGGTTAACTCTTAAAGACACCTTGCTTCCAGGCATTCCCAGAAGCTTTCTGATGTAGAAGTCTACACCATTTGAGGAACTTTAATTTCATAGACTAGTATCACATGATCCTGATCCTCTGACCCAAATGCCAGGTCAAATTTGAAAACATCTGGGGTCAGATTCTTTGCTGGTTGTGAGGAAAGGGGAGAATTCTAATCTTTCAGCTGTGAAGTGAAGGGAGACCTCTGCAAGTATTAAACAAATAATTATGTGAGCAGTGGAATGAATTCAACCTGGTGTCTTATGAACTTGAGGTGCATAAAAGCATAACCTTGGGCTGAAGCTTTATTGTATAGCCCTGTTATTTACTGCAGCTCTCACCTCCAGAGATTCTCTGGAGCCTCATAAGGTGTAAGTTCACGCTGTACCTTTCCCTCAGCAATGCAACATCAACTTTTTTTTTTTTTTCATCTGTCTAGCTCCTTATTTTTGGAAATTTGTTAGAACCCAGTTACCCTGAAACTTCTGTCGTTTCATCACACTTGGTTGAAAAAGGCCACTAGATTCAAAAATTATTAGGGGGTACACAAGGACAGATACATGCACAGAGACAGCCTGATCACAGATGCCTTGTTTCCATAGGAAACCAAACTAAAAATAGACAGTTTCCTAAGTGTTAAAGATGGAATTTTTATTTGTTTTTGCAGTTGGGAACCAAACAGACCCACTATTCACATGGCTGTAGCACATGAGAAATATGAAAGAAAAGTAATCTTCAGTTTTCTGATAGATTTCCTCAATAAGCGGAATACAGTGACCAAAGACACAACAGCCAAGTGTCCAAAGTCTGCAATCTGCTGGGCTGGATGACAGGCTGTCTATGTGACAGTATATATGAGCATTTTTTCTTTTAGCACTATCTCTAAAATCTTTCGTGAAGTTGTTTGGTAGAAATGCAACAGGATGGCATCAAGTCTGTGTAAACTTCATTGTATTGAATGATCCCAGCACAAGTAAGGTCTCTGGTTCTTCATTCATCAAAAAATGATAAAACAGATGTTACCAATTCATTTTTTCCCCCCATCAGTTGCTAAGTATCAACCTCAACGTGGCGTGAGGCAGCAAATGATAGCTGGGCACACCACGAGTGAGAAAGCACAGCTTTCTTTTATAATCAAAATAATATGGTCATTATAGCCTGCTGATGAGCTGTGCAGGGCAACCTTTGGCTGCATCCTCTTAGAAGCTGACATCTTACATACAGATGTCTTTGATGGAATCGAGGTGTTTGAGCTGAATCACCTGGGGGTATTATATAAAGCTGTCTATAGAAGTGAGGTGAGGCTCTAAAGCAATGGATGGGAGAGATGGAGAGAGTGACTGACAACTCAGGCTATCTGTGTATCATCCAGCTAAACACATAGGGATCTTAGGACCACAAGAACTGTATAAATACAGATAATCTGAGAACAGCAAGGGGTCTCAAAACAGAAGGCTATTTTTAAGGTGTAGTAATAACACAGAAAGAACTTATACAGCATCTTATATGGCAGCACGTGAGACTGTGGCATGAAAACAACCTTTTAAAGCCCCTTTTCCTGGGACTGAAGCTGCAGGTGGTAGAGGCTGGTTATACCTATTGGTAACACCACGCCTCAGGTGAGATCTGATAGTCAATAGCTTGCTAAGAGGCAGAGCACGCCCATGCAACTGTACAGAGATATGGATGCCTTAGCCATCACCAGCAAACAGTGGATGCAGCTGGAAATGTCCCAGAAAGTGGTGTTATGGCATTCATTTATACACCTTCGTGCAACAACAGAGAGCAGCGTAACACTGTGTGGGGTCTGCTCCTCAAACCTCCATCCAACCCAGCTGCTGCTGAGCCCCAGCTTAGACTTTACTGGGACCACTTTCTACTTCCAACATCAAAATCATAAAATCACAGAATCTCTGAGGTTAGAAAAGCACTCTCAGACCATCAAGTCCAACCATTCCCCCAGCACTGCCAGGGCCAGCACTAACCCATGTTCCCAAGTGCCACATCCACGTGCCTGTTAAGTCCCTCCAGGGATGGGGACTTCACCACCACCCTGGGCAGCCTGTGCAAGAGCTTGACAACCCTTTTGGTGAAGAAATGTTCCATAATATCCAATCTAAACCTCACCTGGTGCATCTTGAGGTTCTTTCCTCTTGTCCTGTCATTTGTTCCAGGACCCGGCCCTCACCTGGCTCCAGCCTCCTGTCAGGGAGCTGGAGGGAACATGAAGGACTTCCTTCAGCTTCCTTTCCTCCAGGCTTTGCACTGCCAGAAGAGTACTGGGACAGTCCAAGGAATCACATTTGTGGCTTTGCAGGACAGGAGGTGCTCCCCTGGGGTGACAACCCCATCCTTCCCCTCAGCAGGAAAAGCCCTGTGGCTGATCCCTCCTCTGGCACGGTCAGGTGCCAGCAGACACAACCTTTGTGTGGACAGCCATGATAGATGCACGATAACCTCACAGCAATAATGAATAACCTCAATGGGAAGAAGGGCGCCGAGGGCCCCCCTCAGGCGGCACACGGTGGGTTGCAGCGAGCGAAGCCATGTTGTCACGAGGCCCCTCATCTTCCTGCCCTGGCGCCACTTCAGGGGGCAGAACCACGTCCTGAACAAAGAAAGTGGGAAGGTGGAGTGGGTGCGAGGCCCTGGATGAGGGGTGAGCAGGGAGGTGAGGGGTGAGCGGGAGGGAGGCGAGTCCCTGAGGGGCAGCGCTGAGGGCGCCGCACAATGGCGGCCTGAGGGGGCACGGCCTGAGGGGGGCACGGCCTGAGGGGGGCACGGCCCTGGCTCAGAAACAGCCTAAAAGTCGTGCCTGAAAACCTCTCCCGCTCCGCAGCTTTGGAGGCTGGGTAGGGAAAAGGTTAGGCAGTGCTAGCTCAAATCCAGGATGGAGTTTTTCAAGGATAGGTTGCTACACACAGATTGATGCCACGCTGTTGTCAACATGCCAGGGGTAGTTTTAGCTGTCAGCTCTGTCAGAGTCTGCCAACCAACTTTAACTTGTTTTCTGACTTTTCCAAATGTTTTCCAAGTTTTCGCTTGCCGCGCTGAGGATAAATTGTCCCTCGGTTTCTGTAAAACCACATTTGTTTACTTGTTTCCTTTTCATCTCCGTTTCTTTCTGCGGTTTTCCCTTTTTAGGGGGGAAAAAAAATAAAGGGGAAAAAAAAAAAAGGCACAAAGCAGCACCTTTGCCCAGCCAAACTATAGACACGGTTCACCGAAACTGATAACCCACGAGGTTTTGCTCATCCACCCTTGTGCAAATGCCTCCCTCTTGAGCTGGGTGTGCTCTGCCATGGCCGAGGAACACCCCGGAGTAAACTCGGGAATAGATAAACTACCACATGTTTTTCTACAGGTGAAGACTCCTTCCTTCTGGAATGAGAAGTTTCAAGGGGAAAGTCTCCCAGTCTGGTCAGAATTACCCACCATGTGCACGAGGGATTGGAACAGGTAAGCTGCGATCCTTCCTCCCTTCCCCAGAGCCTCCCTGGGCTGACACTAAATAACCCCATCTGGGGGGGAAAAGGAGAAAAATATCTCATTGCAAACACAGTAATTACAGTGAAATAACATTTAAGGAATGTTAAAAGGACTGGGGACTTCAAAGGTTGAAACATTAGAAAGTTGAAATTAAGACTGCGCTACTTCTGTGTATGGATTTACTACATTTACTCGCCTGTGTGGGTTTTTATTCGCATATAAGATAGATGGGACAAAAAATCTTCTGTTTTTCCCCACAGTTCACTGTGTGGTCCCAGGCCTTGTTTACTGGCCTGAGTTATTAATTTCCTCTTCAGCTTTTTACAGCACTTTTTACAGTCACATTTATATACGTGACAAACAAAATTTAATTTATTTTTGTTATACCACCAGAGGGTAAAGGGAAATGAGGTACAGAAAGAAAAAATAAGACATCCTAATGTTACATTTTAATTAATTTAGAATATTTAACATTTGATCTTCATATTAATACACTCATTTGGGCTAACTACAGAAAAATGGGCTCTTATGATCATTATTTTAATAAAATGCAGCAAAATAAAAATCTGGAGCAGCTGGATCACCTGAATGAGATTAGTGAGTTATTAAACTCAGTAATTTTACTCCTTTGAATCCAGTAAATTCACACTAAAGATATATATAAAAGTGAATTTTAGATTCAGGCTGCTTTCTATTCTCAGTGTATCTAAAAAAAAAAAATCCATTTTTTCAATATACTCATAGTTGATACTTCTTTTTTACTGCTATTTGAGTTTATTATCAATGTTTTGTGGAAATACCAAGTTAAACTTTAGTTCAGCACTTCAGTGTTTCTAACCCTTGACTAGCAATTTGGCCCCCCTGAAAACAAGATATATATAGGTGGGCATATATCACTGACTATGTGCTTTGCCCATCACCACATGATGACTTTGGTAGTGGTGCTTGGAGAGTCTAGATCTCAGCCTTAAGTGGATTTAACTCTCCTACAAATCCAAAGAATATCTACTTCATTTATTACCTCCAGTTTCTCAGTATGTGGAGATCCAGAAGAGTCTACTTCACTATCAAACCCTGGTTCATCCCAGTGTGGGTGAGAACTATGCAAGGAATAAGGCAAGAGACTTGCAGAACAAAGCAGCATGCAATTATGTTATTAAAGATGTAATGCATATGAACAGAGGGAATTCAATTTCAACCGAAGGAATAACATTGATTCTCTAATCTCTTTTCCCATAAGTCCTTGGCACTGAAAGATGTATAATTTTAGTATAGCTCCTGCCTGTCATCTTTCTAAAAGGATCACAAATGAAATGGAAAGCAGATCCTTGCATCACACTGACATTCCTCTGGGTCACTCCTGAGTCTGGGACCTTTTGTACCATAGCTTGGACCGCTGTACGTGAGCTAATGGAGCAGTAAACAGCACCTTCTACACATGCTGTCCCCATTGGCTTCCAACTGCAGGTTTCACCACTTACACTCTTCTTTCCATAGCCAGCTCCAGTCCTTTTTCCCCCCTTGCTAACCTGTCAGACCTGAGTTTTTCTAGCCTGTGCCTCTGGTTTAGGATTTTTTCAGTGAGAGACTAGAAACAAGATCAATAAAAGGCTACTGAACCCTTCTTTCTACTGCAGTATGGAAAGTTGGGCTTGTCCTGTCAGGTATATCCTGGAAAATTAATCAGGATGAATTCTGATAATGGATTAGTGTAAATGTAGGGATGGAAGATAGAGGCACATAACCAAAACATGCCAATATAGATTTAAGCATGAAGCTGGTGGACATGAGCTACTTTGCAGAAGTTACCAGTGTGTTTGTTGTTACTCCATTGTAAATTAAATGTAACACAGCCCTGTGTAAAATAAACTATTTAACATTTACCTCTACAGGTATATCCTTGCATACTGATGATAATTATGCTTTATTACCATAAATTCACATTCAAATTTAGGTTACTGTCATTTATTTCTAGGCCTGTGGTGAGAATGAAGTGGCCCTACTTTGTGTGTGTTGCACTTCACAGCAAGGTCACTGTCATTCTGCGTCCACCAAGTGTTTCATGAAGGGTAACAGATCCACTCTAAATTCACATTTCTAGTCAATTCAGATTTTCATACATATTGCCAAGTAAACAAACACTTTTCCACCTCTTTTAGACTCATCATCCCAGGAGGAAGTTGTCATGTTGTGATCCAGCTCTGCGAGTGGACCTGTCTTTGATGGCTGTGGTAAGTCTAAGGCAGAACTATCAGGGTTTTCTCACTCCAAGTCATATAAAGCATAACAGTAAAACATGCAAGAGGAGATTGTACATGATATATCACAAAATGTGGTTTGGCACCAAGCACAGTAACAGTTTAGGGAACAGGCTGTTCTTTAAATAATATGCTTTTGTTTTCATGTTTAATTCTTCATGCTGCTGATTTACAGCAAAAGCTTTTTCTTTAAAAAAAAAAAAAAAAGAAGAAGAAGAAGAAAATCAGACCCTTATCTAATGCATCAAAACAACGAAGTATGTGGTTTCTTTGTCAAACATTTCAATAAATGATTCAGCTTTCTCAGGGGCATTTGTAGAACTCACATGGGAATAGGATTCGGGGGTTTTTTTCATTTGAACTGTGGGCTCGATTTCCAATTGTTGATGTGTGCAGATGTACCTTCACAAATTCACATGCCTGACTTCGAAAATCTGATCTTAAACACACAGCAGGTGAGTGAATGATGTGGGAGAATGAGGCAAAGCTTCAGCATTTTACCTAAGAGTATCAAAAGAGCTGTGAGCTGAGAGGTGCTTGTCACCAGGTTCTAGCAGAGGTCAAGGGGGTGATGTAATTGACACCTTTTGGATTTGGGGTTGTTATGTTGCTAAACACAGATCCAGCAACCAATCCTAAAGAAACCATGAGAGTTTCAAAGCTGCACTTAATTTTGTTTATTTTCCTGACTCCCTTCCCTTTCAAAAGGAAGTTTATTTTCTGTCTTACTAGGTGTTTATCCTGAAAACACTGTAATAACTGTAGAGCAATGTCTGCCTTAGATTTCAAGTCTGTAGTAATATTACAGGTAACAAAAGAAGTTTAGTGTGTGATGAGGGGTGTTGTTTGATCATGCCACCAGTCATGTGTCTGGTTTCCTGTATTTGCAAAAAATAGCTAAGCGATCAATTTTTCAATTCCATTACAAAATAAAATTTTTTTTTAAAAAGTGCTCTGCATCATCCCTGAAGTTAACATTCAAATGTACATTACTTTTTTTTCTTTTCTCCTTTTTAATATAATTTAAAAATTCAGGGGAATCTTGTCTTCTTACAGCTTTTGGTCAAATTTTAAATGACAAATACTTGGCTCTGAGGGAAAATTCTTAACCAAAAAGGATAAGAATTCCTGAAATCAGGCTTTTTCATTTTGAAAAGGACCAGAAAAAAAATTGGTTTGCCAAATAAAATATTTTCTGCATATTTTTACCAAATTATTGACCAAATCTGTTCTACAAAAAATTACTTTGTTTTCTTCAAAACTGCCAAAAAAGCCCACCTCGTTCTATTTTGCATACCTCATTTGTGAGGAAAACAAAAAAAAAAAGAACAAATTCTGATTTAAAAACATGGAGATAAAAGAGAGAAGGTAAAAATTAAAATGTATCTCCACAAGATGAACCATTTGAAACTGATTTCTCACCTGTCTTTTAGCAAATAACTTATTTTTCACTAAAATGTGATGGTAGATAGCCAAGGTATCTGGTCTTCAGCAGTGCATGGGATATTATTAGGCAAACCTGCAAAAATGGGGTTTACAGGAATGACTAAAATGGAAGCAAGTGGGAAAATGCCTTATTTGATGGACTAAAAGCAGTGAACAACCACCCGGATTGTTAAACCAAGTGAAGACTGAGTGTGAGTGGAGGGGGAACACTAAAATGCTCAAAACTACGCGGGCTAAGCTGTGTTGGATTTAATGCGACTTGAGGAGTTGACCCTGATACAAACTCTCTCCTAAAGCCCCTCATGTTGATAAGCCCCGCTTATAAAGCTCCATCACAATAAAGCTGACCATTGTAAGTGGGGAGGGCAAGGGTGAAATCCGGGCTCTGTTGACATCATTAACAGCTCTGCCATTGATCTGAACAGGGGCGGGTTCAGCCCAAATTAAAGCAGTGGCCTCGCTGACCAGCAACCACTGGTCAAAGGGAGGCCCAGTCACTGAGTTCATCAATCCCATGCGTTATATTCAACAAAGGTCAAGAAAATGGGAGGTCTTGGGTTTAGATGGCTTGGGAGATAAGCATGCCAGGCTGAAACAAGACTCCAGAGAAATCAAGGGACAGCATTATTTGGATATTTGCTGTATGTCTTCTTGGCGAATTTTAAAAATGTGCTTTATCCATATTCAAATCCCGTATAAAGTGAAGTAAAAGAATATGATCTCTGTGGGAAGAGGTCATGGAAACAATATCTGTGCACCTGCCTACAGATCTATTCAAGCATTTTCAAAACAGATATTTTGGAAAGAGGCAGCTACTGCTAATCTATTATTGTTTCCATGCAGATATTTATATAAATCCTCTTCTTGTAAAATGCCACATAGCCTGCTTAGCTTTGAATTTAGGCAGAAAAGGCACAACTTCAGCCTATGTAAATAAAATTTCAAAGTGGAGCAGTTGAGGAATCTAGCCTTAATAGATGCAACTGTGTAAGAATTATCTATTAATTATAAATTCAGTAATTTGAAAGGATAGTGTTTGCAACTTCTTTTGCTCTTAAACATTTTCTGCTTGATTATATTTCCTTAAAGAAAATCTAAAAATGCAGTTTGAATAGCAGCCACAACCCTATACTATCAAGCAACTGTACCTGTTAATTTAAGGCACAATCACTTGAACACGGCTGGATAATATACCTTGTAATGCCATGTGTGTGCCAGTGCACATGCATGTGTTTATTCATACATGCCTTCTTTAATTTCCTTCCTGAGACCAGCACGCTTTGGGATGATATTTTAATTTATTACTATGAAAGGAACGGCAACTGGTTTTTAATGGTTACAGAATGGTGACTCACAACACTGTCCCAGATGCTGTCACCGTCGCTATGAGAGCAGATTTGCAACATCTTGTCATAGGCACACATCAGTGCTCCTGCCTGCTGCCTTCATCCCAGAGGACAGCCTAACACCTGCTGCTGGCAGCGTGCCGGCCCTTCGGGGAACAAATGTTCCATTGCTGCTGGGTGATAGGACAGGACAGACTCGAGATTCCAAGTGAACTGGCTAAAGGCACCCTAGGGCTCGGTGCACCCACCCCAGCACCCAGATGGTTGCTGTTTCTGTAGGAATAGTAGAGAGTGAGTGGTATGCCTATAGATGTCTCCTCTAAATAAAGGAAAAGAGAAAAATCAACAGCACTCTGGATAATAGGATTTCTAGCATTAGCTGTTGTTTCTTATGAAAAAAAAAAAGCCCAGTATTTTTCCAGTCAGTATTATATTGATGGAGTGCTACGAGAATACTCTATTTATTCACATAAACAACTTAGAAGACTGTGTTAGAGATAATTTTTTATGGGAAATTACAAGCACAAATCCACTTCTGGAAGGATAAGGTGCTTTTTTCCTGAAGAATATCCTTAACCTTACACAATTTACAAATCCTACAAAAAAATAGACATGATTTTTATATTTCACATAGTGTTCAACTACCATACCTTTATGTTGCCAGATGTACTATGTTGAGACGTAAGAACAAAACAAAACAAACAAAAAAGAGTAAATACATCTTGTGTTTCTTTTAAATGTAATTTTCAATACGCCTAACCCAGAGCTGTAAGCATAAAGAATACTGTGCACTAGATCTGGAGAACCCAAATTTCTCACTGAGGTCAAGGAGAGCTAAGAGGACTCCTGACTTGGAATAAGAAGCTCAGTACAGTTCAGGATCAGGTCTCTTGGATAGCGTGTAATGCATTTCTTTCCATTTATTACCACTCCACATCCAGTGGGGTGATAAAAGCAGCGTTACAATGTCTTCACTTCATGTGGATTGAATAGCAGGCTAATAAAGATGAGGGTGGTGCTTTTTTCAGCTGTTATACTCAAATTTCAAATAAGACCATTTTTATTCTCTGCTTTTGAAAAGGCTTTTTGTCCACATTATTCCCCAAAGCTTAGATCAAAAACATGCCATGTTTCTGAGGGAGGGAGAGTCCAGGACACAGTGCATTAGTATTTCAGCTACTGTAATATAGATTCTGATACTCTTGCATTTCAGCCTTTGCACAGGAATTTGCTCCTGTGAAAACAGGATCCCTTAAAACTAAAAAGATTGATCACGTATTTATACAGGGTGGCTTGATCCGAATCCTCTAGATTGTTGTAGTTTAATTCAGTGTGGTTTAAATCAACATGCAGTGGAGCAAACTCCACGTGATATTTCACTTTCCCTGCAGTGTGCTGCACTTCTCTGCAAGAAATCAATCGAATCTACATCACAATACACTGAGCAACACTGAACTACCAACAGGAGAATTCTGGATGACTTTCACTGGTTAAAATTTCCCTCTCTTCCTCTTGTTAGGTTAATGGCTGGGCTGTGTCCCTGTTAATTTCTTAGGAAAAAGCAGCATCATACAAAGAGAGTCAGCACTCTGTGGTTCTTTGAACACATGTTCCTATGTTATCCTTTCTGATGATCTCTAAACAAAGTTCCCAAACAAATAATGTCAATTCACAATAATCTCCCTGCTAGTGATCCCACCGCTGGCCCTGGGCAAATCGCACTGTTTCTCTTTGTCCCCCGACTGCTTCTGTAAAATGATGCTAATAATATCCACACCAGAGAGATGCTGGGTGAATCCCTGTGCCTGCAGAGGACTTTGAAGATGAAAAGGCTTATTTAAATGTTACATATTGCCAATAGTATTATTATTAAAGCTTAAGAGTGTGTTCTACCCTCAGATGGACACACACAGCTGCCTCTATCCCTATTGTCCATGTTTCTATAGAGAACCGTGCAGTGGGGCAGAGCTGTGTGGATCTAGAGACTGTAAGTTCAGCAAGGAACCTTCAGTGGAGCAAAGGCAGGGTTTTATGTGCAGATGGCAGGCATGCAAATGTGGTATGATGACAATTTAGAGGTGCTTGTAAAGCATTTGCATTGAATGAACTCTACAGCTTCTATTTCTACAATGACATTAACTGCAGCGAGAAAGCACAGAATGAAAGAGCAGGAGAAATACCTATCATAAACCTGTGGATAAATCTATTCAGAAGTGAGCAGAGCTCAGGCAGTCCTGGGGATGTGATCTAGAGGTCAGGCTGAGCTGCCATGTCACATGTGGGTCATGCTGCATGAATCCTCTTCTGCAAGGTATCCTTGTGAACTGTCAAGTGTCCTCGGTTCTAAGGCAGGAAATGACTCCCAAAGGCCTGATGAATTTTAAAGAGCCCTTCTAATCCAGAATTTCAGTTCAAACGGAGAAAATTACGGAGGCCCTGTTATTGCTCAAACATCACACTGGGTTTTGATATCATTAAAAATATTTTTTTCACTGTCCTGCATATAGCCTTTACAGAGGATTTACAAGCTAATCTTTCCGACTGTGCCATGTCACTCTTGTGAAATTCAATTGCAGTTCTACAGTCACACTGCCTTTGACTAACTTGCCAGGTGTGATGACAGTAAAATTTGGCCTAGTGAGTAGAAACTTAGCCAGGTTCTCAAATTTACATCGAAAAAGAGTCTCTAAATAGATTGCCATCTTCTACTTTTCAATATAGACTGCTTTATTTTAATTCCTTTTTTTTTTTTTCCTGGTTGAGTCAGTACACTTGAAAAATAGGGGTAATCTGAATTCAGAACCAGAATAAGGAAAATTGCCGCTATGAGGTTGTTTTCAAGATAGTGATGTCAAATAGCAGAGATGCTTCCTTTACCAGGCAAAACTGGTAAAAGCATTTATTACTTTATATCAGAACGTTCTGAGAAGTGAGCAGAAATTAGGCAAGAACCAGGCTTTCAGAAGGAAAATAAGCAAGTTCCTGGAACTAATGGTACCTTCCAATACACTTTTTAAGGCCAAGAATAATTAAAACATGAACAGGAGATATGTGCATCTACCTGCTATTTTTTTTAATAAAAAGATCAAAAGTGGCTTATGGTTTGAGAACTCAATGTTACTACTTAAGTGTTCAGCATTAAGATAAGGAAGACCGAGAGTGGGCCAAGCTGACTGACAGAGCAAGCCAGTGTCTGGGCAGCTGCCTAAGTACTTAAAGGGCTCTCCCAGCCTTTTAAAGTCTAAGACAAAAACAAGGGAAAAAGAAAATCTTTCATTAAGGCTCTGTTGCCCTGGATAACCAAGGACAGATTCTGGGTGGTCCCCATAAAGTTTCTTTTTAACTTGATAGCCAGACTCGTGGGTACTTATCCAGCAGTTGTAGGGGATGAAATGACACTGAATTAATTCCTTTTTTAAAAACAAAAGGAATGAAAGGAACAGCTAGATCTCCATGCAACCACCTTTGAAATCACCCCTGTTGGGCTTGTCTGTTGTATGCAATATTATGTATTTGCATGGCCTGGCCCTCCTTTGGGCTAAACAGCTGATCTTGGCAACCTGGAATGCCTCTTTTGAGCACAGCAGGTCACTTGGGCTGGTTAGTATTCAGGAAGGTTATTAAGGTCATTTAAGTGGTAAAACATATGACCTCTTCACCTGGCTTCTTAGAAGGTGTAGGCATCTGCCACCTCAAGTCATGATCTCCTGCGCCGTAGGAAACACACAGATATGACAGAAAACTATAAGATGACTTTTGCTGAACCCATTAGCTGAGCTGGTTACCTTAAATACAAGGTCCCAAACAAGTTAAATATCTGACAAAGTGGTAAACAAGAACTCCTCAGAATCAAGAGGGGATTTTACCTGCTGTCCTTGTTCCATGAGGCTCTGGAGCAAATGGCTGCAAAGAACAGTGAGCCTTGATCTGCTGAAAGACAACTGAAGATATGGTCCAGTCACACACAATTAGAGTTAACACACTTGTAAACAGGGAGACCCAAAATCCAACATCACCATCTTGATTTGACCATTACACAAACACATATAAAATCATGGTCTTATCAGGAAGCTCAGTCTCTATTATTGGCAGGGCAGAAGAACATGGGCAAGAAATAATGTAAAATTTTGTTAGATGATGTTCATCTGAGGTTTGAATTAAGAAATAGTTGCATTTTTAAGTATTAAAAAGTACTTTTGGCAAGGAGCACCATCAGAAAACAGTCAATTTGGAAACTCTACGTAAGGGAACACTTTATATTCTCTTGCAATAAAATTTCCAACTGCTCACATTCTGCTTTGCTTTTCTCAGATGTTCCTTGTCAGGTTGTCAAAGAAGTGAAGTAAATTTCTGTAGTTTGCAGGTGTTAAGTTGCAGGTAGTGAACTTTCATTTTCAAAGATAAAATTCAATAGTGAGAAATAAGATTCTTAGAAGCTTAATGTCATCCTGTGTCTATTTTCTGCATTCCTACCACTGCTTTGTTACTCAATAGCATTAGTAATCAAGGAAGAGCTGTGAGATAGATTGATGGTGTCTCAAAATCTAACTTCTAATAAATATTGCAGATTTATCCAAGAATACAAATGCTATTTGAACAAAAATTCTATTCTGCATTCACCTGCACAGATATTAAAAACCTCCATGTGGCAATGACTGTTCCACGGCTTGAAATACTTTGAGGACAGTTTCCAGCCCCGTTACTCTTCATCCAGGAGAACAGACCTGAGAGAAATCATGGTCTCATCATAGAAAAGCTGCAATCAGTAAAGTGAAATCAAGACAAGTCAAGCTATCACTAAATATTTTCTTAGTTCTAGTGCCAGTCAGGATCTCTAGCTTTTCCCTTGCCTTGGCTGTCATATATTTATGGCTCTGCCCTTCAGTTTTTACCATGCTCACCATTCCAGATCCTGAGTATCTTCCAACAGTGACTGTTCTGGATACAAGTACAGGTTATTTGTTCCTTTATTCCCAGGAGAGATGGCCAAATTGTTTTGGTAAGGGAAGCATTTGTGGAGGATTGGGTAGGGCTTGCATGTCCTTTGCAAACACACAGAAAAATTATTGTCATTGCAAAGGCTTATGTAATAGTCCTGGTAGGTTTTTTATCTTTTCTAGCAGAAAATAGTGCTTGGGAAATTCTGGTTATCTGTGTTCAAGAGAACATAAATAAGCTTTCCTGCACATTTGATCCATCTAAACTTGTATACTCCCCAGTAAAGGAATGAGAAGTGAATTCCAGGGCTACTTCCCTTGTAAAATCATTCTGGTTTTCAGCAATCAGTAGTTCAAGGACTCGAGGCCGCAGCTGTATCATCCTGTCTAATGGCTATCAGCAGTTATATTCTCCATAAATTTGTTTAACTCCTTGTTTGTATCATCAGATTTATTATTCTCCAGAACACTGCCAGAGCTTGGTTTGGATCATTGCAAGAGTACACTGTACAGTATTTATATTCAAAATATTTAATGTCTGCCTCAACAATATAGCTTTACTTGTTCTAAGATTATATATGAGGTTGATATTCCTGCTTGAGTAAACATACACTTACAAGTTAATAAAAATAACATTTTTAACTGCTTGAGTGCAATTTTCCAGTGACCCATAAGATCAGTTCTAGGCTCTCTGCAGTCCTAACTCAGCATGAGTTTAACCTTCATCTGTGGGTCCACAGACTCAGCAGCCATTGATCAACTGATGAACTTAACTAAAAGAACAGAGCATAAAATGCAAACATCAATTTAAATGACTGCTTGGTAAGAGCAAAAATTTCCTGTTAAACCACAGCAGGCTGAAATGAGAGCTGAGAATGACAGAGAGGGCAGGTACTGACCCCATACTAAAAGATGTACAACAAAGGCATTTGCTATAAGTTCTCGTGGAAAGCCTTTTAGACAAATTAATTAAGCAATAAGACATGACAGGGTGTGAATCACTTGGTAATGATTTACGCCTATTGTGTTGTTAGGCAGAAGGCCAAAGGCCGAGTGCTGTCAAATCACCTAGGTGTAAATTATCATTTGATAATTTGAGCCCTGGAGTGCCTTATTGTAATTAGAAGGTGTTCTATCATAAAAGTTTTCTACTTCATTCCATTTTTTTCCGTTCTCTGCTCCATTTTGCTACTTAGAATTCTGCCATTAAAAACTGAACCTTTTCTTGCAAGATTATTTCAGACAACTAATAGCCTGAGAGGCTTTACACAACAAACCCTGTCATATACCACAATGCATAGCAGAGAAGTCAAGGCAGGCATGTCATCACTGTAATTTAATCACTGTGCCTTCATTCATAAAGCCAGTTACAGACAAAGGGAGGTATTAGGGTTATAGGGGAATGTGCAATTAAAATTAGTTGGAAGTTAGAGATGCAGAGTTGATGAAGAGGAATGAGGCAGCTGCACTTTCTTATTTCAAATTAAATAACACATAAAAGATGGAGAGCTAATAACATGAATTCTTCCAAGTTGCAGCATCCAGATGGCTGTAGAAACCACAAGGAGAGGGCAACTCAAAACCTGGTTATTCAAACTGAGAGAAGCAAAGTCCAGCAACAAGCAAGTTCCATGCAGACATGTGAACACCATCACTAGCTTTGGAAATGCATACAATGCAGCTTGTCAGAACCTGGGAGAAGGTTATCACTGTCTGCTTGTCTATTTGTTCTGTTCTTATGTTTCTGGAGATGGGGTATTAAAGTAGCAGGATCTCCAGGTCGGTTCAGTATTCCATTCTTAGGTACCTATAGTCATTAGTCCCATTACATGTACAGAGCAGAAGACGGATCTTTTCAAGTCTGGCATAGAAATGGAAGTTATGACAGCCTCTTTTTTCCTCTTGTCTCATTTATGGCTCTAACATAGTTAGGGAAAATTATTTTATCAAATCCAGCTATTGCTTCCTAAACATTAACCAAGCTCACAGTCATATGCAATAGAACATCCTTAATGTTCTTGCATGACTAGATGACAACAGCCTTCACTGCAGAACTCCTAACCCTAAAGTGGTTGAGAAGTAAGTGGTAAGAAGCAGTCCCAGGATGGAAGTAGCCAGGGTGAAATGTCAAGGTCACTCAAGAGACCATCTTTCCAAGTATTAGACACACTCAGAAACAGAGAATTATATCATTGGTCAGCCATCATTGCAAAACCAGCAAGAAACCATCTTGTATGTGATGCAACTGTAAGAACAGAAAGTGTCAACTCTGTTCTGATAAACTACTGGTCTTAAAATTACTTTTCTGGAGTTTACTTTTGATGTTTGCTTATTGATGGCATATGCTCCTTTTTTTTGTTGCTGTGATTCTTTTCACATCTATTTTTTTCCATACATTCTGCGTTGTCACAAAAACTGCCACACATACCATTGCATTTATTTAATCAGAAGGATCCAGATAGCATGATAGTTGGTTTTACCATCCGTCTAGTATATTATTAGTAGGTTAGGGTTTGGAAAACTGACAGAGAAACAGATGTTGGAATTATTTTATGTATCTTGAATACCATAATGATATACAGTTGTCAGAAACTTCTATTTTCTTATTTTAGGAAGATGATTATTTTATGGAGGAAATGGCTCAACTTTTTACAACCCAGAGGGGAGAGGAAAATAAAATGAAAGACCTGAGGAAAAAAAAATTCTAAGTAAGGAGTGATAGATGTTTAGTCTGTGCCTAAAAGTCTGTGCAGAACACGTGCAATTTATGAAATTGTTCTAAGGGAATAATCCTGACTGTGCCTATTTCCCTCACAGATACATATTTAATGGAATAAGGAAAAATAAATCTCTAGTCTCATGATTTGCACATCCTTGGTCTGCTGTAAAGCGTGACAGGAAGGACGCACCATTTCTGTTAGCTGCAGCTTAATAATATAATATGCAGAGGTTACTACTTTTCTCAGAAGGAAACAGAAGGCTTGCAAATGAAGAACTTGGACATGCTTGGCGTGTCTTCATTCCCTTTTAGCTATGCTTATCAGTCACAGTGGGGAAAAAAGATCTAGCTGGTGTCCAAAGGACAAAGGTCAAAAAAACTTCATTTCCATTTTTTTCCACATTTAATGTCTTAGTATTGGACTTTCAGATATGAAATAATGAGATCAAAGTGTTTTTTAATTGCTTCTGAGTTTGCTTCCTTTCTTCTCTGGCCACCTGCTCAAATTACATTTTAGAAAGAAACTCAGGGATAGTGGAAAATACTGTGAAAAGGGCATAGTACTCAGCGCTTTGATGCATACTTTTAGGAATGAATATACATTCCTACCTTTCTTTACCTCTAATTCCTCTTTTCCTGCCCATTTCATCACTTCATGTTAGTGCCAGATGTGAAGAGGATCCAATATCTGGTAAAACAATTATATTTAGTTCCCATCACTATAATTTAAGTCTAAATAGTTCAGGCACTCAGCTACTTCTGGAGGTGAAATAAGTCTCAAAAATGAGTTCCTTGAGCAGCGGGGAAGCCAATATCTGTGTCTACTTTCATCCAACATTCATGAATAGGGCTTGATACTTCTACTGCTGATATCTGTGGAAACACTCTCTGACTGGAAAAAATAAAAATGAGAAAACAGGGTTGCATGTGGATTGGTGTGGCACTGAGTGCAAAGCAGGGAGAAACTTCCCTCCACGTACATGTGAGCACACATCCACACAGAGAGATGTTACGTGACTTCCAAAATCTCTCACATTTAACAAAACAGAAAAGATGAATGATCAGTCTTTAAAAAGCACATGAAATTAGGTATGAATAGAGTAGCTGCACAAGATGATATAGTTTAGTAACTCCCTGGGAAATTTGTGAAGACCTTTATTATTAATGTCAAATATTCTCCTTTCTTGTTAAAGGCATAAATCTGTGTAATGAAATAGAGTTCATCACCTCTGGATTTATATTCTTAGCGGGGGTTTAGATATTTATGGATGCCTCCCAAAAATCTAAGAGGCAATAAAGAAGTACTGATCTAATAAAATCAACAGGTAGTTGATGCAATATTTGAATTTGGACTCCACTTTTCATTCATAGCGCCACAACATGTAATATATGGAACTGCCTCTGGACATTCATCAGAAGTGTCTCCTTCTGATTTACTTACCTCACCATTGGTTTCTAGTAGCACTCAATTCACAGGCAAGTGTGAAGGGATGTATCTGTTGGTAAAACTATTTTCATTAAGATATTTAAGAAGCAGAGTGTGTGTTTTTTCCATGCAGCTTTAATCAAAAAGTGCTGTTCATTGTGCTTTAAAACAACAATGGGTATTGCCAGTATTACCATAAGATTATTAGATTAATCCACTGATCACGTTATTTAGTCTTTATTCTCTGTCTTTTTATTTATTTTAAAGTATGAATTTCATGGGTGTTACTGACAACCAAGAACAAAGAAAAGTCAGCTGAGTATCAACTGCTCAGTGTGCTCTAGTTCTGTTCTCACAGGAGCATGTTTTCAATATTCAGCTATGCCCAGCCATTCTTTGAAGTGAAAAAATGTAGATATTAGAGAAAAGTTCAGACAAAAAATTCTAGATCCAAGCATTCTTTGTCCCAGTGAAGACACTGGTTCAAATTCCATACTTTTTGTCATATTCTTGTTCCAGGATCTGAATTCAGATTAATCCAGGATATTGAAGGAACTGTGATCTGAGTTTTAACTTTGTAATTATGGTCCATCCTAGTAACATGCAGTGATTCTATAGCATCCAAGTGCTACTATAAGTGACCGGCTTGGAAATGGAAGTAGAGTCTTTTAAGGTCTGTCAGGAAAGCTTCTAGGATTTGCAACTCATTTTTACAGGAGACAAACCAGAAAATAGTGGGTATTTGAAATATTTGAGAAGTGTCAGTGTGGTTTTACATGATTAAACTACACACCAAAAGAATGGGAAAGAATTAGCTGTCAAAGACAGCAGGCAGAGACTAAAGCTGCAGAGGAATGAATTGGGATCACTTCAAACAAATTCTTTTATCCTTTGGGTAGATGTGTAGGAGAACTGGATTCCAAGATTATTCTTCTCCTTGGAGAACTAACCAGAATAATGTGATGGTCTTTACAGCCTTCAGTTTAACATAATCAGGATCAGTAATTTAGCATTTTTATATATTGAACAGACCTGCACTGGGAAACACTAAAGACAGCAATCAGCATGATACAGATTGTTCTGTAGCTTTGACCTACAAGTACATTTTATAGCTGAGCTGGTGTCAGGATTCTGTCTGGATGCTGCACCAGTTTCAAAACACAGCCCAGCTCCCTCATACTACTTGCAAGCAATTCAGACATAGAATATTTTGGGGATCGTAAATGAGCAACATCTATTCCCAGGGTAAGGCAAGTCTATTTCACAAGTTACTTTATGGACCATATGGTTATACTTGGTTACGTTCAGTCACATAACATCACATGAAGCAACTTAATCCAGTATATTCAGATCCTATGCAATGCAAATGGAGCATCATTTCCAAGCTTTAAAGGAGCCTTGTCTTTTTCCCCCAGGGAGCACGGGGTAGACTACAGTTTTAAATCAAACTTCCCATAAACTTTTAACACTCCAGTCTTTCCAAAGAGCATGTCAGCCTCCAACTAGGTGTGATGCAACTTATTATCTGTATGTCTGAGCATAAAAAAGGCACTCTGGTGTCCTTCTAAAAGTATGCTGAAAATAGAATATGAGATTGCAATCAGTGAAGAGAAGTCAGAATTGCTTTAGGTTTTTAGTGCAGTCCTTGCCAAAACCAGCAAAGCATCCCTGAGGCCTCCTTATCTGGTATGCTGAGCCGAAGCCTTCTGGAAACAGCAGGCTCAAAGGTTGCTAAGCCAGACACTCTCTTAGATAATTTTAAGGCTTATAACTGGGACATTTTAATACTATACAGGGAAATAGTTCTTGGTCTCAAATATAGCACATAGTGGGTGTAATTATGGGGTGAGCAAGACAGAAAGCATTGCTCAAGAGGCAAGGAAGGAGTTAAGCATTATGCACTCAAAGGTATGATTCTGTCCCAAGCTAACAGCCCTCCAACACAACTTCCCATTGTTCACAGGTCTGGGGAGCTCCTGGGGTAAAGTACTTTTTTGGCTGTTGATGTCAGGAATGCTATCACTTTTGTGATATAATTTGGTTTTCTGTGTAATTACATCCTGGCAAAAGCCTATTTCTAATAGCACAGCTAGGATTTTCTGTTTCAAATGCATTGTTGACTTTCCGCTGGAATGCTGTATTTGGTTACATTCCACCCTCGTTCTGGAGCTCTCTGTACATCCCTGAGCACAATAGCGTCATTATGCACTACCTTGGCCTCCAGGTCATGAACTACAATTATCTCTTTTCATGGCAACAATCTTTATAACCTAGAGACTACTCCCAGGGACAACATCATAAAGAAGGATTGGCATATGCATAAATAAAGATGAATACATATTGGCACTCCTCAGAGTTTTTGCCATTGATTATGGAACGTTGATTAATGCCATAATCACTACCTCCCCTCATAAGCGACAGCAGCATTTTGTGCTGGCTTCACTTTTCTGTCTTCACATCTGCTGCTTTCTCTCCAGTCCCTGGCTCTTGTCACCCATCTGATTCATCCTCGTAGCACGATGACAAAAGTCACAATGTTTGGTTGCCAGCGAGAAAATTTCAGAGGAACAATTTTGAATCTGATTGTTCTCGACTAACATGCTGCTCCAACGGATTATAGCACTTTTATATGCAGTAGCTTTTTGCTAGGTCCATCTGTCTGCGCTCCAAGCTGTGCTCCTAAGATTTGACATTTCAGGCAGTTCTGATTCTGTTTTCTCTCATTCAGTTTCAGTTTTTAAGAACAGAAATCCAGTCAGAAAGGTTATTTGGGGAGCAGTAAGCAAAAACCATGATTATTATTAGCACTCTTCAACCTACTAACGACAAGGCTTTGTATTTACTTGACATTACTTAAAAAAAATCTCTACAACTCATCTACAAGGCAGATGAGTAAATAGCACCTGCACTGCATGTAACTTGAAACCAGAAATCAGACATTCAGTAATCCACAGAAGGAGTTTATCCACCCTAACAGCTACTCCCAAAGCACTAATTACTGCAAGATTCCCTGCCCTTGTTAGATCAATTATTTGAAAGTTCATCTTCACGTAGGATGATCACCTGCATTTAGAGGTAATGAATGACTCAGGAAATGCATCTGTATTTTAACAGACGTGGCCACACAGACTTCACAGAACATGCTCTGAATCACTACAATAGAGTTTGCTCTGCAGGAAGAGGGCTACGCTAGAAATCTATGTCAGACTAAAATAATTAATTTACATGCATTGTCATTTTGTGCAACATATGTTCATTTTTTAAATACTTGCCTTGCCAGAAGCTAAGGAACCAGCCATAAAGAGAAACTAAAGCAGACAATGTCTGGTAAAGTTTAGAGTAAAAATTGCTCCAAGTCGTACTGTGCTGCTCTACTTGTCCTCCTGTAGAGTTTAAAATATATAGTCACATCAAGCTGATTAGGTTAGTCCTAATACACTAGAGGAAAATTACTTGGTTTTGGTATCAGGGAAGTCTTCTGGTTGCATGAGAAGCAATGCTTGAAGGGACTTTGTCAGCCAACAACAGCACAGATTTTGTCTGTATGAATGTCCAGTGAGGCTTATTTTGTGTATCTGGTGTATTTGGGACAAGCAGAACAAAAGGACTTAATCTCTTTTGTCCCTCTGCTGTGGGCCAGGTATCAAGGGGAAAAAAAAAAAAAAGGCATTATCCCTGAATGCCACAGGTTCCTACTGCAATAGAGTACCTTGGAGCAGGAGGGGAATAAAATACATCCATAAGTGGTAAAAAAATATATCAAAGCCAGAAAAAAAAACAAACCTGAAAGTATTTTTCAGTTTTACAGGACAGAAGAAATAAAACTGGACCCTAAAACTGTAATATCCCAAATAACAACATTTAAAGACGGGCATTTCATTTTCTACATCAGAAGACTGAAGTTTTTCTGTTGTTTTGTAAATAAAGTCAATGTCTTCATTAATCTGCACAGAAAGATCTAATGAAACCTTTCAGAGACAGGGAATTTCTGAAAGAAATAGAGGTTGTACAGATACTATTGTTTCCCTTTATTCAGGAGTTGGCAGAAAGAAGGAAAAATATGGTAAGCCAGGTGTTCTACTTTTCTAGAGATACTCAGGTGTGCAGTTGTTACTCCTCTGGTGCTATCATGAGAATGTGGCATGTGGATAATGAACCCAACTTTTAAATCTTGTTTTTCCAGAAGGCTTGTAGACCCATGTCAATGTGTTAGGTGTGTGAAGCAATCCATTGCTTTCTGCTCTCAGAACATTCAAGCTGGTTTCTTTCTAAGATGGGAATTTATCCTTCTTGGGACTTGCCCAAAGATTTGGCTGCATGCAGAATTGGGGTGGGGGGAAAATTAAAAATCCTCAAGGTGGGTTTAATTATGTGTTAGCACAGGGGATTAGTCACACTAAGCAGGACTCCCATAGGGTGGGTATAGAGCAAAGCTCCTTAATATTTGCCCCTGCAATCCAGAGGGGTCAGCAAACAATAAATATGTTCTCTCCACAGTAAAGAGAGCAGTAGAATAGAATGATAACTAATATCCTTCTTTCTGTACAAAGTACAGAAGCAGAGTAAGTGCTTTGAAGGATCCCCCAAAATTTGTAAAACAATGAGAAGTTTAATTGGACGAACGAAAGTGGTGAAATGTAGACAAGCACTAGCACAGTAGGGAAAACAAGTTTGTCCAGTACAGCAGAGAGCATGATACGCTCCCAACACTTGACAATGAGCTGCTGTGCCCTCATGCCTTTCCATTTTTATAACTGCAGATCCACAGTGAATACAGATTTATATAGAAGGAACTGCCTTTCACGGGTAGAAATTTACCTCAACATCAGCATAACTTGTTACCACTCCTGTGCTGATTTACACAGAAGAGAAACTCCCAGCAGTTCCCAGGAAGGTCTGCTGTCTCTTTAAACAAATTGGGTTTAATGCCTGAAGTTCAGGGAATCTTTATCTGTTGAATGATCTTCACTGAAAAAACAACATCTGAACTCAGCTGACTCAATACATTATTGTCCACAGAAAATCAGGAATTCCTACTCTATTCCTAGATAAAAGCAGAAGAAAATTATAACCTTGTTTTTACAGGCCGTCTATTATGGACAAATACCATCTAAAAGGGGATCCAGAGTATCCCCATTCAGCCTGGTGACAGACTACGTAGGTAGGCTGGAACTGAACTGAGCTCTGTGTGTCTGTGTGGCAGCAGAGGTGACAGGAGAACACCATTTGCAGTGAGGCAGCCAAAGAGAAACGACAGCAGGGATGATGGTAGTTGCAAAGTGCCAGCAGACTCAGCTTTGGAACAGATTTGCCAAGGCTGCCACACCATGTGATGACACAGATTCCATGCTGAATGCACAGTGACATGGAAAATGTCTCCTAGTGGTGTCCGGGCTTCACCAGTTAACTCCTCTAATAGCTGCTCTCCCCTGATTTTGTCCTGTTTCACCAGCTGTTGTGCATCTCCTGTTCAGGAGGAGACACTGGCACAGTGGAAGCATCATTAGGGAAATGCAACAACATATGGATGGGAGAAGGGGGGATGTTTTAAATAATGAGGATGTGTGTGCGTGTTCAGTACATAAACAGGGAGCACCGCCTGAGGAACTGGAGCTCGATTTGCCGTTTGTACTGTTCTGTACCAAGTTGCTCCTGGAAGTGCAGAGCATTCCGGAAGGCAAATGCACCGAGCACAGAGTCAGTTGAACCTGGCAGTGCAAAGAAGCTGTAGGGTGGAGAAAATTCCTGTTTGGTGAAGAGTCAGTTTAGCAATCTAGCTGAACATCTTTCATTCTTGGTTGTCCTCCAGGGCTGAAGACATTCACCTGATGCCACCATGATCTATGACTGCCGCTTGAAGTTTGTGGCATTGAGCAAGAACTGCCTTGAATAGCCTTAAGATGAGAGAGCTGAAACAACCTTGATGTGTGGGAATTATAGTCAGTGAACCCTGGGCTTCCCTAGGAATTCATGTCCTAGGGTAACTCTTTGGTGATACAGGCTTAAACTGAGGTATTTGGCTTGCTGGGAAGGAGCAACCCACTGAGGATTCTCTGACATCCCATACTGTCAGACTGTGTGATAAATGCTTCCTTAGAGTATGTATAGGTTAATTCAGTGGGTCTTTCTTTCCTAAATACTGACTTTTACCCAACCTGGAGAAGCTTAGCTGTCCTTAGGACATGTTTACAAAATATTAAAGGACATGATTTAGAGATATAGCATAGGCCCTCTAAAATTCATCACCCCAAGAGTCTTGTCCTGCAGGTCTTGTTTCTGTATGAAGGGTAGATAAAATAAATTATTAAGCTTTTTTTTTTTTTTTTTTTGCACTTTCCAGTCTGGTTTTGCCTCGTTGGTAGATAGCCTGGCTGTAGGAAGTGAGTCCTGACACTCTTTGTTCTGCAGATCATGAAACCCTCAGGAAGGTATCAGGGCAGTGAAGACAGACAAAGTGATTGCATTGTCTTTTGCCTTTCCTAGAGCCTATAGCAAGTTCAGTGTCTCCAGTTGTCCTGCGGCAAAATTCATGAGTTTTTGAGGTTGTCTGATCTCTAAGTTCACATCCAAGCAGCACAGAATTTATTTGGGCCACACCTAATTAAAGGCTTTTAACAGTTTACCAGCATTTCTTCCAAGCTCTCAGTTTATGACTGAGGTAAGGATGTATTCCTACATTCTGCCTCACACCTGCCTATTATGTGTTTCATTATTAAAAGCTTTCATTCATAAAATCTCCCATGAGATGCATACCTTAGGGAGTAACTCAAATCAGGCAGTCATAACCTGTCCAATTTAATGTTTCATATGAAGGAAGCTTTAGGATTCCATCTGGTACAGTAAAAAATCACCAGATACACCACCATAATAATGCATTGGAAAAATAACCATTAAAATTATGTTAACGAGGCTGGTATCTTACACTGGCTTTCTCAGGGGCTTCTACATTATCCTTAGAACCATGACAGGATCAGGGAGCAACCACTGTAATTCAGCAGAATAAGTGGTTTTTCTCCTCTTAGTCTGGGAGCTTCCATCACGTCTAGAAGCACAAACATACTCATTCCTCCTGTGTCAGGAGGTCTGTGTCAGCACAAGCTCCAAGTCCAGCAGGCAGTGAGGACATGCCATTTCTGTGTGGTGGGGGCCACTCACTGGAGTGTACCTCTCCTATTGCCCAGAAAGGTTGTGGATGCTCCATCCCTGGAAGTGTTCAAGGCCACGTTGGATGAGGTCCTGAGCAACCTTATCCAGTGAGTGGCATCCCTGACCCTGGCAGAGGGTGGGAACAAGATGATCTTTAATGTCCCTTCCAACTCAAAGGATTCTGTGATTCTGTAATTCTAAGTACCAGCCTTTAGAGGGTGAGGCCCAGTGTGGCACAGAGCTCTAACTAATAAGACTTGCTATCATTATCATGATGGTTCTCAATGACATGGCCAGAAATAGTGGGAGGATAAGACGACATGGAAGAAAGAATCATCCTGAGACAGGCCTTCCTGAGAAAGGACATTATGATACAGTGGTTTTGACAGATCCCCCAACCTACTCATTTGTCAACAACCTGTTTGTTTTAGGCTTACATGCGTTCAGATCACAACATGAATTCAAAGGGCAGTGGATCCAATTTTCTGTTGCCTGGCACTTTGTTTAACATTTGTCTCTTTTGCAGAGAAAAGGAAAAATAGATGTAAAACACTGCTCAGAGTCTGGGCTTGGTTTTCATTTCACCCTAGTTTAGCAGAAATGCCTCAATATTGTTATTTTTCCTGAGTTACCCTTGCGTGACAGCAGCAGAACAGTACGACCTCCTTTTGTCCTTGCTCTACTTATATGTAGCTTATGTTCTTATCAAACCGATCCCAAGCCTCTTCTCTGCCTATAACTGCAGGTCAAAACATCAATTTTGGCAATTCAGCTGCCCTCTCTGCCATTTGGAAGGAGCAAGGTGGAGACAGCTGGCAGTTAGGGGAGCACTAGGAAGCATATGGTAGCTCTGTGCAGTGTTGTCCAAGAGCTTGTAGGACAATCACTCACTTGCTTCACTGATTTCCAAAATGTAAATCTCTTTTTTTTTTTTTGTCTTTTCTCATAAGCCCCCAGGATATCCATTGTTTAGGCAGAGGTCATTTTAGAAGAAATTCCATATTTTGAAAGATTTTGTTTCTTTCCATGAAAGAAAATCTAATTCAAAAGTATTCTGCTACCAAAAATTACTTCAGAGCAAAAAGGGTGACTGATAAATATAAATAACTGGCCAGAAACACTTTTTTCAGAGATTAAGTGGGACAATAAAATGCTAGAAGAGACCATCCTAAATTTAAGGAATTACATAGCTGGGCATTTGCAACTTGTGGTTTTAGCATGGCAGCTGGTCGGAGGGTTAGGAAAATATGTGGCCATGCAATGTTGGCTGAGATCCTGCCTGATCTTGAGAGTTAAACACAGCCAAGCCCTGTAGTGTTGGATGGGAAACCGCCAAGGAAAATCCAGTGATTCAGTAAGTGGCATCCTTCCTGCACGATTACAGCAACCCGAGTGCCAGCATGGTGCTCGGGGATAGTTTTGTTGGTGGCAGTGATGTTTTAATATGAGATGTAAACTTGTTGAAAGATCTAGTGACGATTTCCACAAAGATAAGGAAGTTTTGGTAATCGCTGTCTTGTAATTCCACCCTCTGCTTTCTGTCATACGGGTATTTCTTCCTGTTTTATTCTGTTGGCTGATCATGGTCATCACTACAATAAAACTAGTGGATTCCTCTAAGGAGGTGGCTGCTTTTCTGTAGTAAGTTCTGCTATGTACACTGCCTACAAAACGTCTGCAGCATTTGGTGAAATACATCATAAGTTTGTGCCCATATAGAGACATTTTAAATACTCTCCAGCAATTCACAATACTTTGGGAAGCTCTTTATACAGTTTCTTTATACAATTTCTCTCTCTATTGCAGTCACTGATTCCAGTCCCTGAACTGCAATACTTGTGTTGATGCAACTGTGCTTTGTAAAGCAGATCAGTGAGAGGTTTGGACTAACAAACCCTCCAAAAGGGGGTATTTTAAAACTTACACAAATTCTAATCAAGTTTGAAGTGCAGCCATACAATCAATTTCTTTAGCACAACTGTGGGACGCAGTAAGTCCCAGTGTGGGTCTGGGTGTGATGGAGCAAGGACACAGGAACACCTTCAAGGGGTTTTCACACCAAAAGAAACAGTCTGCCATTCATTTTTACCTCTACCATAAAAGTAATGCCTATTTTAAATTTTGAAGTTTAACTACCAAATATGAATCTCCATTCTTTCTATACTGAAGTTTCAATCATATAATTAAAAATTTGGCATTTATAAATGATATACAAAGTGCTTTTGGATCCTTGGATTATAACTGTCTCCTGCAATACTCTACATAAGGCACAAATGGGAGCGCCTAAATGAACATTTTTGCAGAGGTCAAGCTGTAATTTTTGTTATTTCACTTTACGGTTTCCATCTGAAATAAGATTCCATGACACATCTAAATGATTATACACAAGAGTCTATTCTAATAGTAGTAGGCTCATAAAAAATAACAAGGCCAAATGATAACTGTCTCCTGACCCATACATGTATTTACAATAGCAGTACTTTAATAAAGGTAGCTACATCCTCTAGATCCCCAGACCTTTATTTGAACTCTGCTGTAGCATAATTGACATACAGAATTAGAGTGCATATTAAAAGACCTGGAACTGAACTTTTTCCGTAGGCTCAGCTTCACTCACATCACTCATAATATTAGAAAGAATCTGTGACAATCATATTAAAATGATGCCACCCTGACATAGATTAACAGAGTATGCAATTATATTTAAATGCTGTAATTGGAACTTGCTGTTAAGTGCCTACTGTCACTTCTTAATTCCCCTCAAGGCAAGTAAACCACTTCTTCCTTTGCTCTATAAATTTAATGCCATATTCTGCACACAGAAAGAGCTGGTATTTCATCAAGACCATTTTGCTTGCCTCAAATGCTGTGAAAACACAGGCCTTGTGAACACTGTGGGATATAAATCCATCCTGGAAAATGACTCTGTTAAAAAAAAAAGGCATTTTGCCATTTCATGCTTATAGGGACATCCTTAGTCTTTGCACTTCATTGGTTTCTTTGCAGACATCATTATTAGGAATAAAGAGTGTGAGGACAGGACCAGGTGAACCTGATGATACTCAGCTGCATCTTTTTAAACCCCATGAAGGCACCCAGGTGTTCCTGAGGGCCTCACCTCAGTGGCTGAGTAGCTTTTGCTTCTGGTGGTGTGTAGCAAAGGAGAGGCCTGTGTCATCTTCTCAGTGGAGGCAGGACTGCAGATGGGGTAGGTAGGAAAAGAATTGTTGTTTGTGCTTTTAAAGTAAGGTTTTATGGATTATTTGAAAGAAAGCGGTGATGGGAGTTTCTTGTGTGGCTCTGAGGAAATGTCCTCCTCTGAGTCTCTCTTGGCTCTTTGTAAATATGACAGTGCTGGACATTGGTTGTGAATCACTTATTTGTCTGTTTTCTTAGATTTAGTTAGAAATGTCTGCATAGCAAGTTTTAATATGGCTCCTTATTTGGCTGGATCGTGTTAGTTAAAATCTAACTTGCCCAACCGTGTAACGAATGGTAAAGTGATAACTAAAGTTTGGACAAGAGTCTTGCCCTTCTCAGGGATCCAGACAAACTGAAGCTGCACTTTCACTTTTCTAGCACAACCCTGCTTTTCCTTTGTGTCCGTTGCCAAAATGACCTAGACTTGAACTCTCCTAAGAATGGGAAAGTGCTTTTGTGTAGTCTCCATACTTGAGCAGTCCTGAGATCTCCGCTAACATGTGTGATAGACAGTGTGCATTACCTTGGTCATGTGTAAATCTGCAATGTTGACTTGGCTCACTGGAAACTTAATCTAAGATAACCAAGTCCTTTCATGTTCAGAACCATAGTATTCACTCGGAGGTGCTTTGGGAAAGGCAGACTAGAAAGGGTAGGAAGGAACAGGTAGGATTTTTTTCATTGTTAGGACTGACTGTAGCTTTACTGTGGAAATTGGTATTATCCAGGCTGGGGCATGATTAGATATGCATTCTCAGGGGTGTTGCTTTTCTACAAACTGTACTTGTGTTAATTCTACATGTCTACAGGCTTGTAGATGTTTTGAAAACAGTGACAATAAAGCTGTACATTGATGGCTTGATAAATGCAAAGAGGACTCAAATCTGAGACCAGGCATCGCTCTGCATTGTGCAAAAAATCCCTCTATTAATCCCTTTCCATTTTCTGTCTTGAAACCATGTATTTTTCTCTGAGCAATGAACTAGAAACCAGCACACCCAGATGCTACAGAGGGCCCTTGGCTCCTTCACAAAATTTGGTCTTAAATAATGTTTTTTCATTGTGGCAAGTGCTAGAACCCCACATGGTGACCTACATGGCATTGGCTACAGCTTTTCTTGTGAAGCTAATCCAACAAAAACATCTGTCTCTAAACTAGTAGAGCTGCAAAAGCACCAATGTTTCAGGACTGTGGCTGTTGTTCAGGGGACATGATAGTAAATGTGGATGTTTCAAATGGGATACAACACTCTCAGTGAAACTCTAGCATGCATGTTTTCCTGTAAAATTCTCTTTTTTAAAAATTTTTCTTTTTGTCTTTGTTCTATATTTACTCTGCCCCCTCCATGAACTGGTGGTAGGTAAAAACAATGCAACTGAAAACTCTGTGAAACAGAGTTCATGCTGCATCTGATAACCATTATTTTATGCTAATGGCCTCGTTAGAGAATAATAATGAAATAATACAATGCAAACAGTAATATGAAAACATACAGCTCTTTCTGAGTCCAAATCTATGTGTATTTCCAATGCCTTTGTGTCAAGGCAAGAGTTCAACTTGCAGGGAGTCCCAAAAATGTCACCCTTCAGTCATACTTTGTAAAAGCTTTCCTTTGCTTTTGGAGTCCAACAGCATATTTAAGGGTTTTTCCCAAGTGCTTTGAGCATTGTCCTACAACAAGGATTCACTATTCGTTGATCAGAGTTTGCTGCATTGGCTGCAGCTTTCTCAGCCAACATGGCAAGACTCTGTAGATTAGGTTCTGCCCTAAATTATCTGAGTCACAATCTCCATTACTGAGACAATTGAGGATATTTCAAGGCTGTGTTTGTTCCACTGCACTTGATAATCCACTCTAACTAAATTCTTTCTCTCAGGATTCCATGTAGAGTGAAATTCTGGCCCCAGTGAAGTCAGTGGCAAAACTCCCATTGTTTTCAGTGGTCTGAGACTTTATCCTTAAAACCAAACCAGAATAGTTGCAGGCCAAGGGGCTGCAAAATTACTAATAGAGTCATTTTCAACCCACTGCCATGACTGAGGCTTATATTTTGGAAGTGAGAAGCTTAATCCCAATAGTAGGTGACAATACATCTCTCCAAGGAACTAGTGGAAGTGCTGGTGAGGTTTAGAGGTTGTGACAGGCCTGCTGTCCTAATTAATAACTTGTCAATCTCAGGATGGAGTTAGGCTATTTCATCAGCCCAGGACTCCAACCTGGGGATACACAAAGGCAGGGTTAATTGAAGCTGTGTGCTGGCTTAAAATATTACAAAGTTTGGGGGGATTGGAGGATCTGAATTAAACTTCTGATATGCAGTTATACTTCGTTAACTTCAGGATATATTTCTAGCAAGCATCATCATAATATAGAATAAACTGGAGTTTCATAATTCCCTCATGCTACCAAAGATGTGCCCAAAGTAACAGTTATATCTTAAAGCATTTTGTATCTAGTAAAAGAAAAAATCTTTCAGGGTTTTAGTGGGTGGGAGAATATAGGGGTAGATCTCCTAAAAGCTCTTTGGTATTGGGAAAAGCATCAGTGATAATAAATGGAGGAGGAAATCTGAATAAAGTAAATACGTGACTGGAGAAAATAAAAGCAGCATTTGAATACAGTGACCTGAAAAAGAAGCAATAGCAACTGTGGCCAAATTTTGCTTCAAAGTTTTGCGCAAATATTTTCATTTGAGACCCTGACAAACCCACAGAGGTTTTGTTTTGCTTTGGTTTTTCCATGCCTTTACAAGGAGATGTTGCCCTTCCCATTTTTACACATTGGGAAATTGAAGCACAAAAAAGATGTGCCAAAGACTGTAGTACCCAGTCTGAATTTAGAGCATGCAATCTTATGTCAGCCTTCTAAAAACTCAGTACAACTGTGCAAATGCTCCAGTAGCTTTAGCTCTAGGAGTCAGAGGAAGTGAAGTGGGGCAAAACCTAGGACCCTAAAGAGTTAGCACAGAAGAAGAATGTTGTGTTTAACTGGGAAAAAGTCTCTTACAACTCGTTTATACCACACAGTGTTTGAGTGCTGAAACTTGTGTTTCAGTATTATGCAGTTCTTTCTTTCACCAAAATGCATTGAAGATGCATACCAGCCTGTACTTCCATCCAGAGTTTGAAAACCTCAGGAGCTTAAATATCTCTTGTTGTTGTACAGTTCCTATTTTTTGAGGTGTTGAGATGAGTAACTCCCTGCTTCCAGAAGCATCCTTGATGTTCTTGGCAGGTTCAGATCTCAGTCAGCACATTTTAACTTGAGTTTATCTCCAGTGTTTGTTTCAGGTAGATAAATGCAGAATATTACATGTTTTTCATCCTTTCTTGAAGAAGGCAGTCCTCAGCCAGACAGAATCCATCAGCCATTTGGAAAAGTAAGGAGACTAAGAGCAGAGGGTATGGGGGTATTGCCTGCCAAATGGTGCAGAAATCATCTACCTGTCTTAGCTATTCCAAATCCTGGTAGTCACTGGATTCCTTTGAGGAAGCAAATTTGGATTTATTGTCTCATTCTAGCAGGCAGCCAGAAGGGGGGGGATGACAGCCAGGTTGTTTCAGACTTAAAGGGCCAAATGATTTGTAACTGCCCTAATCACCTCTAGCAAAAATGGAGAGGTTTTGCTATCTGTTGATTGAAAAAAGTACACTTAAAACTAGCAGAAGTGAAGTATGAGTGGAAATAAGGAAAGAGGATGCTTTAAAACATTAGGAGGCCACAAAGGAAATTCATTTTGGGAGATTGTAAATTCTGCCCATGCCCAAGGGGAACAGGAAAGGTGCCTAATTGGAAGAGTTTGCATTAAAGGACTGTGTGTTGTGTAAACATTGTGTTAGGTCCACTTTGTCATGGGCACCTGACAGGTCTGATGGTCAAGTTATCATCTGTATTCCTATAAAAATAAGTTCATTTTCTGTCCATACTACTGCATGTCATTTCTGTATTCAACAGCAAGATGTAAGGGGAGTAAAATGTCAAGTCCATTGAAGTTCGGTGTGAGAGCCTATGAAATTCACTGAGAATATTGTATACGCATTACCTGTCTTGTGCCTGGCAAGTGCTGGTTCCTCTTCCTGCTGACATTTTGGATTGTTGACTGTTTTATAGCTCATTGTTTTTCAGCTGAGATTTTCTGTGTTACCCTGATAAAATCATACTGTTTGACAAGAAAGTTGAGAAGGAAGGGTAGCCTAACGTGGGACTTATCTAATGCTGAAAGTGGGTATTTGTAAACAGATGCTGCTACTAAGTGCTTAAATTACATAATAAATGGTACCTATCTCATGAATTCCTTCCCTCCATTTACTGTGGTGTGCAGTCTGGGATTTTTTTTTTTCCTGCTTTTAGGATGTTTTAGGGATGCAATTTGCTTGTGAATCTTGCGCAACTGTCACCGGTTCAACACAGGCTTAAAGGGATTAATTCTTTTCTAGACGGTCCCATGCGGATTTTTTATTAACCTTTTGGGTAATAAACATTTATCTCATTTTTACAGCAGCGTTTAACACTATCTATTTATGGCCAAATATCTCTAAATCCATTACATGAGCTGAAAATGCACCTGCTTCAGAAAAAAAGCTCTCTGGAGAACCCGCAGCAGGCTCTGATAATTGTAAACAAAACAAAACAAGAGCCCATAAAATAAAAATAAAAGTATTACCTTGAGTATCGTGTCTTACAGAATGGCTGCTTTAAACAAAACCCTAATTATTACCATAGCATGTCTATTAAAAAGAAGAAAGAGAGAAGAGGATGATTGAGTTGGTGTGAAGCTGAGGAGGGTGCTCATGTGCCCAAGACACAACAACAGCATCTGGAAAGTTGTATGTATGTCAGTTGAGAGCATGACTGTGCTGTTAATACATTACACTGTGATCTATTAGCGCATCCTCTGCCTTGTTGCTTATAAATTTATAGCCTCTAAAAATGCTTTGAATGCTCTCTTTGAAGAAATAATACAGGCTAGTGGTGGAAGCAGCCCAGGTAAATCCCATACCTGCCATAGTCTCTCCTCCCAAAGACCCTGGAGAATCAACAGAGGTTTTAAAAGAGTAAGAATGAGAAAAGAATGAAGGAAAATGGGCCAGAAGACTACCTGCCATCCTAGGAACATCTTCTCATGCTGTGAGTGCAGCTAACCCAAAACAGAGAGGGTGCACACCAGAAAGTTGCAACAGTGTTCTCAGGGGCAACAGATTTTAAGCATATGTTGATTTAATTGTCTTATTTTCCTATAGGTAAGCATATGCTTAAGAGCTTTGATGAATCAAAGCTGTAGTAGCAGAAATAGCTATTGCTGTTAAAAATTGTTTATGTTTTTATTTGAAAAGTGTGATTGAGTCTCAGCAACTCAAAGTATTCTTATTGAAGGTCTATTGGACCTTTCTTGATCCCAAACCCTTTAATCTTAATCTAGCTTCAAGCCTGGACAAAAATTTGGCTTTAATCAGAGCTGTGTTTCAATTTGTTAATTATTAATGAACTGCTAATATTGCATGTATACATCACCTTTTTCCTAAAAGGTGGTTATTTTCTTATTGTGAAGCATACAATTTGTCATAGTTCATATGTTTTCCCAAAGTTGCAAAAAGTCAGTTTCATGAAAAGATATTTAACTGGAGCAACATCACAGGAGATGTAAATGCACAGGGCATGGAGACAGCCTGAAAATTTGCCATTTTAGAAGTAAATACACATGTATTTTCACCTCTTGAAGCAATTGTTCTGCGAATGAAGCTGCTAATAATGCAAAAGCCAGTAATTCTGTGTGAATCTCCTATATCTAAAAGGTAGAAAGAGAGGTCAAAGAAATTGCATCGTTGCAGCATGAAAGAAAGAAGCACTCTTTTCGCTGGCTGATCAAATTAATTATGCTAAATAGCTGAAAATAGAGGGAAATTAAACAGAATTAGCCCTTCAAATGATGCTTAAGGCAAAGCCAGAAAGGAGTCCACTTCAGAGTGGTCCAGTGGTATTTACAAATGGGGATCTCATGCTGTGCCCTCTGGCTCTGGCTGACACCAGTTCAAGTTACTGGTGCGGGTTCTGTGGCGGAACTGCACCATACGGGAGCAGAGGGCGAGAGCTGTGAAGTTCTGGGACGGCACTACCACTAAACAAGCAGGTTTTTAGAGACTATTCAGCAATTACTAATGTTGAATTTTGATTTGCCATTTACATAATGTGATTTTTCTTTTTCTGTAAGTGGAAGCTAAGAGCTTCCCAAGAAGTCTTATGTTTGTAGGGAAGAGGTAAATGTGCATCAAGCCAAATTTCTCTAGCATGTACACCTGTGCAGCCCAGAGGGAGCAAAGGAATCAAATAAATGTAATGGAGGAACAGGAAGGGGGGTGGGGGAACTGTTGTGAGTCTTCATTTATGTAGAGATAAACGCTTACTGTGTTTATTCCCAACACTGCATCCATTCACAAGGTTATTTTGATTTAACTTAATGAGTAGTATTCCTGCTGCTGCAGTGCTGTGAAAACTATTGGTAGTTTTCAATTCCCAACATAAGAGACATGATAATACTATCAAGTTAAAATGCTTTTTCTATTGATATCAGTATTTATCTCTTTCCTTACCAGAGTTAACAATGTAATCAAGGTACCAGATGTACCCATGCTTTGTAGAAAGGATTTCTTAATATTTACAACTCTTTAGATAAACTTAAGCAAAATTTTTCCCTGTGAGGGAACAACCTGGCACAGGTTGGGCAGAGAAGCTGTGGCTGCCCCTGGATCCCTGGAAGTGTCCAAGGCCAGGTTGGATGGGGCTTGGAGCAACCTGGGCTGGTGGAAGGTGTCCCTGCCCATGGCAATGGGTAGAACAGATGAACTTTGAGGTCCCTTCCAACCCAAACCAGTCTGTGACTCTGTGATTAAAAACAGTAAGACACTGCACAGCCAAGGAACAGATCAGGGGTGTTTGCTTTGGTTTGGGGGCTGTGTTTTGCTCTGGTTTTGATTAATATAAGGCAAAACTTTCTTCTGCAGAAACTGCAGTGTATTCTCCCCACATCAGCAGTGGGCTTAAGTCTTCACCTTCTGTCTCTATCAGTTAGGAAATGTATGAGTAAGAAGTAGAAACTACTCCCGGTAGTTCTCAGAATTCAGTGAAGGTCACTGGTTTTCTGGTACTCACCCATAAAAGACTTAACATGAGAAATTAAACAGTGACTGTACTGAAGGTTAAAAGTCTTCTGTACTTGAAAATATTTCAGTATGTGGAATAATAAATGTAATAAGGTTTGTAAGACCATTGTTTTTAATCTAAAATCCCATATATTTCTTTACATTTACATACAGGTTATTATTTCCACTTTCTAGAGAGCCTTAGGCTCAGGAATACTGTTTCATTTAGCTGGGTCATGTAGTGTATCCACAGAGAATGAGGAATAGGGAACCATCCTTCTTCCTGAATCTGACTGTTCATTAACCACTACAAGACCGGGGTAAATAAAAGGCTGATGAGAGAGCTTGCAGAAGCCTTAAAAACTCTTTCTATGGTGGGAAATCAACACTTTGATGAAGAACTATTACTTGGGGAAGCAGACAATGAGAAAGCCACTGTGGTACTGTTATTAGGAGGTATTTTTGAGACAAGATGAAATGCTTCCCTGGCTGGAATGCCTTAGCCAACAAGCCTGTTAGGATGGTGTAGTGGTCGGGGTCCCTCCATAAATAATATATATATATATATAAACGCCTGGAGGGCTGTGTATTACTTAATAGAATATTCTGCATACTGAAAATGAGAACTGCAGAAAAGACTAAAACTACAGAGGACTGTCAGTATTGGTGGGACTTAAGTTATGCTTCTTCACACACACACAAAAAAAGCCCTTTATGAGAAGATGTTACTTGTGGATGGTCTGAAGCATGTAATTTAAATTTGAATGGTTTCGAAACTTGAATTAGAAACTTGAGTGACTCATTCAATTCAACATAAAGAAACATGAAGTAATGAGATTGAGGGGAAGGTAATGAAGAGAAAGGTTTTACTGTTATTTCTTATATGTTATGGGCATACAAACAAAAGAAAGATGTGGTAGTAATTTGAAATAAGCCCTCTGAAGTAATGAAATAATTTTCAATAGTAATAACTTTTCCTTGCTCCTAAGGTTTTGTTTTCATGTTAGTTACCTCATTTATTAAACCAAGAAATGCCATAGTAAACAAAGAGATGGGGTGAAAGGTTGTTCCTCTGGGGGTGTTCTGTGATACATTAACACCACAAATCCAACCCTCAGAAAACAAAAGCTCCTGAGCTCTGTTACAGCACACGTGACTTCAGAAGTAAATTGTGTACGTATTAGGAAAAAGAAAATACTGAAATAAAGCTTGTTACTAGACTTCAGTGGCCCAGGAATTATGAACAGAGTGGTTTTGTGCTTTCACTATGCCAGCTTCCAAATGATTTAGGTGTATCACAGTGTGGGGCTTTGTCTTCTGTATTGAGGTCACCAACACCATGAGATAAGACAGGTGCCTAAAATGCAACACGTGTGCTCCCTGAATCCAGCTGCCAGTACCTGCATTCCTTGGAAAGGTGCTTTGAAACACAGTGTAATACCTGTGGAGCATTCTATTCACCGAGTTAAGAATTCCCTGAACCTGAGCCCAAACATGAAGTAACACCTGTTTGGAATAGCTGATTGTCCAGCTACAATGGTTAGTTACAGTCAGATTGAAGAAAAGTGGTTGAAAGACTCTTGGATTCTTCAGTTACCTGCAGAGTCCTCTTGCTCTTAAAAAGATGCCGAAAGCTTACTTTCCTGTTAAGAAATCTTTCAGATAAACTGTGTTTAGGTATTGTCAGTTGTATTCTCTGGTATTTCAACAAATTGAGTTAGAAAAGGACTCATCACAGAGAACAGACACGAACAGGATGAGATGCCTGGGACATCAGGTGAAGAACCACAGAATGGAATGAACGTTGCTGGGAACTCAGGGCAAAGCAGGGAGCATGTTCTCATTGCTGTGCTCAGTGCAGGCCCCAGTCTAAATGCAGTGAACTGTTCTCTGATCCAGACATTTGGGTGCTTTTGAGCACAGGGCTGTTGTGAGCCTCAGCACAATTCGTAAGAAGTCCTTTAACATTGTGCCATTGTACAGCAGGCAGAGCTGTTGATAACAGCAGTCCCACTGTCACTGCAATCACAGCTAAATTGCAAGAATACAAATAACTGAAATACATGAAAAACTGTTTGAATCAATCAAGATACAAACAGAAGGTTTAAATGAAGTGAAAGAAATAGGCTGTCTCTTATGAGGGTTACAGATGCTTGGTTAACCTCCAGCGCCACAGGAGTTGTAATTTGCCATATTATTTTCCAGAACCACTACTACTGAAGTGGCAGTCACAAAAATAAGTAAATAAATAGCTCTGAGAGGTTTTTTCCTGTTTCAGTTTTGGTCTACCTAGAAGCCACTCAAGGAAAACCATTTCTCATTGTGTTTTGTCCTTATTTTATATATTCCCTGTTGGTCTGATCAAACACCCAAGCTTCTGAATTGATTCAGCCTTTCGCCACATTTAGAGGTGTCAAATCACAACTAAAAAAAGGAGAAGCACTGGTTTTTCTTTTTCCCATTCACAGCTGCCAAGCTACCGTGTTTTAGCACCTGCCCAAATTAGCAGGCTCTCCTGGACATCTCCAGAGCTCTTATTATGGGCTAAACCAGAGATTGCTATTGGCTTCAAAAATGCCAGCTCTTCCTTTGGTCCCTGGCTTTCCTTTGTGCCCCTTTGCAGTAAGCAGTGGGAATTTTGGGACAGTGCTGTCACCATAGCTTTAAATTTTGATAAATACCACCCTGTGTGGCTGCTGCCCACTGCCATGTGGGAAGTTAGTGCCCAGGGGTACATCCTGACCCTGAGAGAGTGAATTTATAGTAATGAGAGCAGACATAGTCCAAGCCTCATACAGTGTGGCTGCAAACCACAGAAAGACAGGAAAGATTTTTTTGTAATTTGGAGTGGGATGCTTTGCAGAGAAACCTTCCTGATGGGTTTTGTTTGGGGCTTGGAGCCACTTGGTAATATCTTTGGGTAGCAAAGTTAAAGCACTGAGCTGCCTGTATTTCTCCTGTGAGTACCGTGCTGGATGTGGGCTCCTGTGCGACTTCAGTGCCAACAAACAGCCTCTGCCATCGCTAATGTACCAAAGCATCAGCGAGACCATTAACCTCTCCTTTTATGTGCTGAGCCCTGAAGTGGTTATTATTTTTCATGGAAAGCTTGCTGCAAATATGCTCAGCAGGTTTTCTAGTTCTCTTCTTTTGCTGACAAGATATGATGCACTATCTTCCCCTTGTAAAGAGGAGTAAAGGATACAAGATATTTCAGAAAAAACACAAAGTAGCTATTTTAAAAGGGGGGAATATTAGTAAAAGCTGGCATAATAATTCTAACTTGAACTTCCATGATCCTCCTCAGTCCTTTCCAAGTCAGGATATTCCATAATTCTAACAGATTTTTTTTAATATCTCATTTTTCTGAAAATAGCTAGGAAAATTGTGCATCTGACAGAGTAGGAAACTGTCTTTCATTAATATTTGGAAAACTGCAATTATATTGAGTTGCTATTTTTATAGGGTTTTTTTTTATTTTTGAGAAAAATCTTTTTCACTGGGAAGCCACAAAATTAATTTGATTTTTTCTTTATCAAAATGGTATCTTTGTATCATTTTAAACTGATGCAAAAACGTAAGTACATTATTTAGCATTTTATGAAATTTTTCAGTATTGTTCTGGTTTCCTACAGCTTACTATGAAGGCCATGCCATATTTTTTGTGTGTTGCTATATTCAGCCATATTGTAGACTACCTTGAAAAATACACACACAGAGGTTATCGCAGGCATTTTTTGAAGAATTTCTAATTAGAGTGGGCAAAGGAAGCAGCAGCAGTGAAATACAAAGAGGGGTAGAGCTAAGGCTGCCATTTCTTGCTTGATGAGACAAGGTGGCAAATTCAACAGAGGAAAAACTGCTGGGAGTCAAAGCCAGCTTCTCCCAGCCGTGGGGCACGAGGCTGCTCCCGTTGGAAGCTGTGCTGCTTTTTTCAAGGCTCTGGGAGCCTGAGGGGATGGTTCTTGGGCTTTCACTAGCCCACATCTCCCCTTTCCCTGCCAGCAGCCCTGGCCCCACTCCCATTTCAGTTCCAGCCCTGTGAACGGGTCTGTAACCTTGCTGGAGAAGCAGGAAAATGGTGTTAATAATAAAAGGGCTAATTGTCACTGTACACCCCATCTGCCTTGGGAACAACAGAGCTCAAAGAAAGTGGCCTTGCCTAACGCAAACAGTTCTCCAGAAAGCACACAGCAGTGTGTCCTTTAAGTGGCTAATGCATAGGGATATCTGTACAGTGTATCAGTGTGCATGTTAGATCCTAATACACTTGGGGGCCTAAAAAAACCCTGATTTAGTAGGTATTTAACAAGAGCATCTTCTTTCCTAATTTTTTTCTCGGAGACTTTTCATATGGCAGTCCTAGGAGCTGACAGAGCTGAAGGGTTTCAGGGTGGATTCAGAGAAACTGGTTTACATGGTGGACCAAGTGGCAGGACCTCATGAGGCAGGGGGGTCCCTCTGTCCAGAACTCCTTTCTGTGTTATAAGGTTTATATTATAAAGACATCCTCCTCTTGCAGTCTGTAATGTCCATGAGCTCAGGACTGAGAGGAAATGGAATGTAAATCTGCTGGAGTATCCCCCTGTGCCCACACACCCACACCATTTTTAACCTTCCAACATCAGACAGGATGCATGTGATTGTGATCTCATTTATAGTACTACAAAATGGAGATTACTTCCATCAAAATCACACACCAAGTCAAGTTTTGGAAGTGTACCTTTAAGAAACATATGGCAGAACACAAATGTATTAAAGTCATCAATATTTATGGAGCAGGTAAAATGCATATTAGACAGGCTAGATGCCATCTGTCAAAATAATCTTGATTCCAACTTGCTATCCAAAATGATGAAGACTAATTCTAGGGCCAGCTCCTTAAGTCAGGTTAAAAGACAACATATTCCTGTGCCAACAAAAGTGAGGTTATCACATAAATGAATATGAAAGGATATCCTTATGTATTGAGTCACTGTCAATTCCAGACATGTACCAAAAATGTCGGGCTCCCAACACGTCATGGAGTAGCCCCTAGGCACGACTTTGTCAAAGTAATTTTGTCCTTCAGACCAGAGTGCTAATTGTTCAGAAGTATTCCGGGCAAATTATGCCAAAAGTAAATTAACTAGTGACTCTGTATCCCATTTCCTAAATCACCTATTAGAAGAGTGGACCACGTAAGCACATGGGTAGAATAGATTATTTTAGGTAAGGAACAGGCTGAAATTTTCCCCTTTCTAGATTAATTTCAGGAAGTGTTGGGATTTAAATATTTAACGGTCTAATCCTGCATCAGCTTATGTTAATAAAACTGTCATTAAACCCGGAGGAAGAAATTTCAGACCCTGGAAGTTAAATTTATTTTAATCCTGTTACACAGGGCTGTTTAATGTTCTCATCAGAAGTCCCCAAAATAAGGCAAAAGTGACTTGTTTTTCCGATTATTGGGAGGATTTTTGTTTCACACACACCAACCTGAAGCTCTGATCATGTTTGCCAATTTGGCCAGACTTCTGACTAGGCTTAGAGGAAAAAAAAAAAAAACAAACCTAAGTTATAGCAGGGGGTTCATGTGGTTTACGGTTTTGACCCAAATAACTTTCACTTTAAGGACTGTTTTGATTTCAGTCAGAACAAAGCAAACAGTAAGTTGAAGGAAAGGGACCATGAATGGTGATGCAGCCCAAGCAGGTTGGTTGTGTAGGAGTAGAGGGAGACCCTTTCTCTGGTCATTGTCAAGGGCTGGTGCCAAAATCCCCCTTTTCAATGTTAAAAAAGTATTAATCTCAGCCTATGTTATGAGTATACAAGTATTTGAAATCCTATTGGCTAACAGTGTCAGCTGCTACTTTTCCCCCTCATTCTTAAGAAACTCCAAGTGTAGACATTTTCCAAATATTTAGAAAAGTTTTTTAAAATGCCAGGAAATGAGTGTCACATCCAGTAACCAACAGACACTTCATTAGCAAAGCTGTTATTAAGCAATACACAGCCAAAGTCCCCTGAAATCAAATGGAAACTTTCCATTTGCACTTGAAACAGACCTTTAAATATGAGTTAGGTAGTAAAAAATCAGGCCTAATTATTACATTTATTTCTTATGAAATGCTTATGTCCTCTGCTATGTCATTAAATGCAGACTGCCTGATCACATGTACTTTTCCCCTCAAATGGACTCCCTGAGACTATTTTATGTTGTAGCAAATATCCACAAAACATTTCTTTTGCTGATTTACAACTTCATTAAGTACTATTCAAATTTAAAAGACAAAAGCAACTATTTAATGTTGGGGGTTTTTCTTGCTACTGGCTCCATGTTTCATCCATGATGTGAATCATAGAATTCCAAAATGGTTTGGGATCATCAATGGTTTAAAGCTCATCCAGTTCCAGCGCCTGCCATGGGCAGGGACACCTTCCACTAGACGAGGTTGCTCCAAGCCCCACCAAACCTGGCCTTGAACATTTCCAGGGATGGTGAATGGATAGTTTGGTGGTGGTGACACAAAGGAACTTGCAAACTTTTCAGTTTACCTCAAACCCTTTAAACCCTTAATGGGATAATACACTGAGGTATTAAGTGCAACAGAGTTTCTGTTTTCCCATCCTCAAAAGGTGTTTATGGAACAGTAGAAAATGGCACAACTTGATATTCCAGCTTTTATGTAGCAGGGAAATAAAAGAGTAAGATCACTGAAAATGGAGCATACTTATGCTGTACAAGTAGAGGTTTCTGTTCTCATTTTGAGTCTTCAAGTTAATCCCATCCTGCGAAGTGCCTTCAAGTGTGCTCTTCACTGGGAGTGGGTGTTTCTGAGCTCCATCTCTAACCCAGAACCGATATAAAAAAATGCAAGGAAGACCAGGCCTAATTTAATCTACTACATGATTGTGCAAAATTGCTTAACCGCATCAAAGAAGCAAAGGCATCTACCCTGGGACAGACCTTGTCAAAGAGCTTCCAAATGCAAAATGCAATCTTACAGGTGATTTAGTCATGGGAATACAGCACTGAGTGTATGCTTTGCTTCTGCCTCTCCAATCAAAACAATGGAACCATTATCAGAGAAAGAAATATTAGAACCATTTTCCTTATTAACTTTTCTTATTAGTGGGTATTTAGCTGTCTATTCATCTTTTCTCTTTTTTTCATTTAATCAAAGCATTTTTTTAAAAGGATCTTTACTGGGAATAAAACATCTTCTGAAGGCCAGGAGACATTTTTAAATTTTTTTCTTAAGCAAGAAATTTAATTATTGGTTGGCAAAAGGAGGAGGAGGTAGAATTCTGAATGAAGTTCAGTTCTCTGTGAAGTATCTTTCCACAAAGCCCAGTAATTCTTGCACAGATGTAATATGTCTTCCACACCCAGCTCTTGCTCCTTAGTCACTGAATGTTTTTTACTGGCTGGAAAACAAAAAAAAAACCAATAAATCGGTGTTTTGCTATTTGGTTTCCATACAAAGTAGTTTGAATGCCTGTTTACAACTCATTCTGTGGTTAAGCTGGTAGAGTGCATTGGAAAAAACCCTCAGGATCTGGGATTTTTTTGGTGATCTGGTAATTCCTGCTTCAGGCAAGCACCACCATGAAAACAACCGTACTTCAGTGAAACTCTGTCCCGGTTTTCATTATTTCAGTCTGACCCTGCACCTTCAACACAGGAGAGGAATAGTTGCCACAAACCAAGAAGTTTGGCTGTAGGATACCTGACCTTTGTTGCCCTTTGATTTTGGGGCCGCTTACACTCATTGTCAGAGCACGAAGGGGATGCTGTGGTTAATAACAATCCCAGGAAGAGGCCTGGCCACAACCCTTCCCCAAGCACAGCTTGGAGAGGGATCACACAGAGTATTCCTCTCACCTGCCTCTGATCATCCCCTGGAACAGACTGATGCAGTCACATAACCAGGCTCATTTTGGATACCAGGAATCTTTATGAACCATTAATTACTGAGGGCCCAGCTCGCTGACATCCATCCCACACCACCCGAATCTCCTGGATCCTCCTCCATAGCTTCATGTGGAGGTGACCTGAAGCATAGCCACCCCCCAGGGCTGGCAGTGATTGAAGGGGGCAGAGTGCCCGGGGGCAGGGAACTATCCTTTGCAGCAGAGTGGGAGTGCCTCTGCACCTCCTGCCTTGCTCACAGCCACAGAGCATGAAAAACATGAACTGGGGCTGACGGGGAGAGCCAGCACTGATGTTACCTGCGGAGTCTGTTTCCCACAGTGCAGTTCCTGCGTGCTGTAGTGGCAGGAAGGAGCCTGGCAGAGCAGTCCAGATGTATATTCCTGCAGCACTTAATCTTTGCTCAGAGCACAGAGAAGTCTAGATGTGCCCCCCCACCTCTTGCCAATAAAGGTAAAACTGGGTAAAATTCCAGTGTTTAAAAGAGGATCTTTGTGGGATTTCAGGACTCTTGCTCTAAGAGGAGTGTTGGGAGGCAGAGACATGCTGGTTTCAAGGTCCTGTAAATGCTGATATGGACCACCAAGATGCTATTTGATTGTAAATTGACTCACAAGTGCTAAGGAGTGGCACAGCAAGGCCTTAAAGCTTTTTAAATTGTCAGATATTTGGGCTGCTTAACAACCTTGCTTAATCCTTGACTGGATCCAGAACTTGTAAATATACTTCATTTGCTAATTTCAAAATAATAAGATAAATAAAAGTCTAGAATAACTTCATATTGCTGATTAGCAAGTGACATGTGTGCAACTTCTTAGGAGTGCATGTAGTAGCGCAGTAGCTGTGTTCAAATGTATAGTTATATGCTCAGGTGTGAAGGTGTTTCTGTTTATGTGCAGACAAACCACGTAACTCCAAATGCCAACACTCACTGCAGAGGGAATTTCTTCGTCCAAGTCAATGTGGTGCCCTGAAAACAAGAGCTTGCGCAGAAGCGGCGGTGGGAGGTGTGACAGCAGAACAGCCGCGCTGCTGCAGCGCAGCTTCAGCTGTGCTTCTGCCAAGAACAGCTGGACAGTCTCACCTGCGCGTTGTGATCAGTCTTTAGCTGAGGTGAATTAATACCATGGGCTTAGCAAAGGTGTGATGATCGCACGAGCAATGCTTCTGCAGCAGAAGCAGCCTGGGTGCAAACAAGTGGCTTGCATTTCTCTGTGGGTGAGGCTGACAGAACGTTGTCCATATTGAATTGTATTTAAAAGCGCAGAAATTCTTTCTCGTTCTTTGTTAATTGGAGGAAGCAGCCTTGTGTGTGCCAGAACCACAAGTCAAATGCCAATAATTTAAAACACAAAGTAACTGAAGGAACAGACATGCTAACCTAGATATTAGAAAAATTGGATAGGAGGTGTTTTCCAATTCTATTTTAAGCCATATAAAATTATTACTTCATTAAAATCCCTGAAATGCCAACTTAGCTTTCACCAGCATAAATCCCAATCACCTCTCACAAGGCAATCATTTTATATAGATATAACCAAAGGCTAATTTTGTCTGCTTTTGAAAGTGCAACCTTGTAGCCATAGAGATGGCAGCAGAGTGGTGAATTTGGCCTTTTAATAGCAAAGCTGCTTCATTGGTGACTGAGTATGCATGCTGCCCATCTACCTTAATGCAGAGAGGCACTGCGTGGAGAAGGAGGAAGAATTAGATTGAGAGGAGCCTGATTCTGAAGAGCAAGTATTAGCAAATATTAGCAAATACTGTCCTGGGTAACCTTCTTAAATAATCAGACTTGTAGCCTCTGGAGTACCCTGGTGGTCAGAGTCCCACTACTTGCTTCCTCAACAGTTTTGTTTGCTGCCTGAGCTCTCCTCTTTCCCTTAACCATCATGAGCCAAGTGCTGCTGAAACACTCTGCCACAGTATAGTCAACAGAGATGATTCTTCCTTCCAGAAAGTACTTAGTCTGGACATTTGGTCTTGGACACGTGGGAAATCCTGCTGGAAAATAAGTACAAATCCAGATTGTGAAGTCTCTCTACTCTTTGAAGAGCAGACTGTGGTTTCTGCATCACCCACAAGAGCACATAAAAGTATTGTATATTCCTTATGTTTCTCCTGGTGATCCTCCAAGTATTTTGATGTTTTACATAGACCCCTGTTCAGAGTTGGGATCTAAAAGCCTTAGTTAACTGGTGTATTTGACAGCAAGCAAAAATATTTCTTTGTATTTTGAACCTTCAGAATTAAGTGAGACCTTAAGAATTAACTTGCTGCTAGATAATAGTCTGGGAAATCTATGAGAGAATGTCAATCTCCTTCAGTTCTTTTCTTTCCTCAGGTATTTCTGATGTACTTCTGTTTTCATCCTTGTAACCTAGGCGCTTTTTTTTCCATAAGGAATTCAAGTTCCAGCCATAACAATTCTGCTGGAAATACTCTCTGGCTGATTGGTAGTGCCAAAAAGCTACTACTGGAAATCTTGCAGAGAACCTGCATAAATGATATACACACAATGTTCTGCATTTATTTTTTGTGTAACAGCTTTGGCCATTCAGTGCACTGGGTAGTCTGAGGAACAGGAGGAGCACATGAGACAGTGCAGAAGCTCCAGCTCTTGCTTCCTAGAGCATATGGTGTTTCTGGTCTTCAGGACATGTATCTGTGTCCGTAAGAACTGAGCTACAAAATGGAGCCAGTCATTCTGCATATGCTGCTGCTTATGAATCCTTGCAGTGGTTGGGGATGGTGTAATTGGCTGCAGGAAAGTATAACCAGCTCGCTGTCTCACAAAGAAAGAAGATCCCTTATGCTTAACAAGCTTTAAATCTTCTATTTCAAGTTGTAGCTGCTGTGTTATGAGTGCATATAGCCACTGAAACCATAGAGAACACACTGAGGAAAATATTCAGTGTTGGAAAACATGGGAAGATGTGGGTGTGGTCTTCAAGCTCCAAACTTGCCTAATTGTGTTACCCATAGCCTAGAAGTTACAGTGCAATAATTGACAAGCAAAAAAAGCTTTTATCGATATTTGTGTGGTGTGGTGTGGTAACCCAACAAACCAATTTTTCACTTTGTGACTGCTTAATTATGTATTTGGAGGCCAGGTCTCTTGCAGATAGCAAAACAAGTTTAATTATGTCCCCCAGTGAAAGGTTTAAAAGTCTTTTAAAAGGTTTTACAGCAGTAAAAATTCACTTAATATTTTGTTTATTGCTGGACACCATAAATTACACATTCTGTTTTGCACATCTCAATCAGCAAAGTTTTGGACTGTTTTAGGGATACCTGGGAAGAGGAAAGGATCCGTCCCCAGGTGCTCCCAGTGAATTTTAGATCAGTTCCCTGTCCAAAACCACGTGTGCTCTCACAGCTGTATCTTCTGTAGCTAGTGGGAGTAATTTCTTTCACCTCCTGGCCTCAGAATGCTGCTGCTGGATTGTTTGCACACCCACAACAGTGCAGCTGCCAGGGGATTTTGGAGGGGGACAGAGGCAAGCAGGAGGTGGTGGCTTTGCTTAGGCCACTGCACTGATCAGAAACGGTGTCAAAAATTGTCATCTCACAGGGGATTCTCCTTCTAATTTCCCTCCAGAGTCAGTTGACAGCCAGTTGCTATTTCCCTCCCCTTCTCCTTTGTGTTCCAGGGAGGAAAGGAAGGTGGAAAAGGAGCAGGAGGCCGCAAGCAGAGTAATTAAAGGATGTCCCTGCAGAGGACACATCTTGTCGTTGTGCTTGGCCTCTGCCTTCAGCAGCATCAGCTGGTGCCACAGCACACACTGTGCCCGTGGATCAGCTGATGCTGTGGCAGATGTGCAGACCCCACTAAAATCCAAATCTCTCTCCCTGCTCAAACTTCTCACAGACAAGTCCATTCAGATACTGTGTGAGGAAATACCAGGGGAAAATACACTGTGGTGATTGCAGTACTAAGCATTTGCTGGGAATCCTTTCTTTGCCGAGTGAGGAAATACAGTTGTCTTGTTTTACATCTTCAGCTTTAGTCTCTTTTAATCCTCAAATTCTTTTTGGACTATTTCTTGCCACTTTACTGTGATTCCAAGGCCACCTCGTCCAGTGTTGGCATCTTCACTTGCTGAAATCAACTGAAAACAAGACCAAATTTTGTAAATTTGATTATGCCTGTTTCCCTGTGCTGGTTCCTCTACACATAGGAGTGGGCGCCTAAGTTTCAGGTTTGTGCAGTAGATTCATTATAGGTAGAAGTAGGCAGAAAAAAATACAGCAGCTAAAGAATTTACTGTGAGCTGGGTTCCAGAGGTAGAAAGATGCTGTTTTAGGCAGTTTTCTTAAGGTGATGTGCTACTTTTAGTTGAATAGCAGTTGTCTGTTCCTGTGGCAGGATATCTTCAGCTGTTGGTGCAGGTTTGTATGTTGTAATGAAGTTGTAGCTGTGCTGTGAATTAGTCTCTGATTGTTTCAGGATGCATTTTAAACATATTGGAGGTTGGGCTGGAGAAATCAATTTGTTCAGTGTATTGGAGTGCTGAGCTGCTTCCCAGTGGATTCCTAAAGGAAAGAATAAAAAAAAAAGGAGCTGGGTGAAGTTTATAGGAAGGATAGATAAGATGCAGGCAAAGCCTTTTGTCATTGCCACTGTTGCATCTGCTGATCAAATCCCCACTGTAAGACAAGGGTGCAAACATGAATTATTGGAGAGTAATCACTAGATGTGATGCCATCCAATAAATTCTTGAATCACTTGTTCTGGCTGAAAAGTTGGGAAAGGAGGTGAGGAGGTGAGAACTTTCTTCCTCGTGTTGTTTTACAGACTTGCAATACATGAGGAGAGAAAGCAATTAAATCAAATTGAGTCCCACAGCTCATGTAAATTATAGGTTCTATACAGAAATGTGCAACATTGTGAATGCCATATTTAAATTATATGTTGACTAAATCATAAGGAACACTCCTGTATGTGATATACAGCACATATCAAGGGCCAAGTGTTTAAATAAGTCTGCAGAAATAAGACTTAAGTTACAGAAAAAATAATAATCTTATCAGTCCTGAAGCTGAAGGAAAATTTCTATCAGTAACCACCAAAAGACAGTTTCTCCACTGCAGTTAGGAAAACAAAATTAGAGGCTGCCCACCTATAAATTCAGCGGCTCTGGATATTTTCTCCTTCACGGAGACAGCTCCCAGCTCTGGACTGCCCAGCCAGAGTAAACATGCAGCCTTCAGCCTTCCCGGGTGACCCCCTCTGTCCTGCGCGGCTCCCAGTCCCTGAGCCAGTACAAACAGTGCCTTCCAGTCACGGTCCAACTCTGGATCAGGCAGCCACCAATGGGAATTTTTCGGATACGCATCATGGAGCTGCTGTAGGGATATTGCCTGGATCCAGAGAGACCTCCCCCACACCGCTGTTACCTCGTTCTCATCACATTTCACAACTTCTGCTCCAAAAATGCCTAAGAAGTATTTTGAGAAAAGGCCCCAGTGTCCTCTCTAAAGAGCAAGGATCTCCAAGGCTGTGCTCACTGTGAGCTATAGTTTGCTATAAAATGCTCCACGATTTTTCCAGAGCTGGGCGTGCTGGAAAAGAGCAGTAATTAGGAGAGGGACAGCTGACCTCCTTCTGAACTTCGTGGTTCCTTTAGATTTTGATGAAAACTTATCTTTAACCTTTACTTCTTCTCTTGAAGAGGGGCTGAAGTTTTGAGCTTGCTTTTATTTTCTTTTTATGCCTAGTCATTCTTTGCTGAGGGAAAAAGTATAAAACTGACTGAGAAAGGAATTCTGCAGCTTTTAAAGAGGGCAAGGGCAATGCAAGCAATGGAGATTTAAAAAAGAAAATGAAACTATAAAGAAGTACTTGACAGTGTCTCTTCTGCACTTATTGGAATATGCTGCTCAAGCTAAAAGAGAGGGCAAGAGGTAATCTGCTCTGCTATTTGCTTCTAATATGATCATGTTTTTGGCTCCCACTACATCTAATGCTGCTTGTATCATTCAAAAACACACCTCATTATCTCCTGGTAAATGTGGAGCTGCTGGAAAACCAGTTGTAGTGGGTAGAAAACCTCTGAGGTTAGGATGTACATGAAACATGTAAGCTCAAAATATGTTTGCAATCAGTGACAGTGCTGCCTGCTAATGTTCTTAGTCATAAATATTTTGTTTCTTAAGCTTTAAGGCAGCTCTGCATCGGAGACCAAGTTTCATGTAACTGGTTTGGCTGTTGCTGCTCTGACATTTATCTCAGATGCACTAACTTGTGTGTAGCCTGCAAAAATCAATAAATAAGGCATGTAAACTTAGTTGAAGAAAGTGGGTGTCTTTTCAGCTTTTTTCATGGGGAAAGTTCAGGACTGATTTGAACAAGGTTTCGCTCTCTACGCCTTGTTTTCAGGGAATGCAGAGCTCAGTCCAGGTTCAATGCAGCATTCTCGGAGCAATGAACAAAATCAGTCTTTGTTCTTTAGTGAAACTTATCTGCACAGGAGCTGCACTGCTTCCTGTGAAACACAGCCCTGCAGATGTGCTGTGCTCCTCGTCCCCCTGCCTTTGCTTCCTTTGGTCAAGGAGTCAAGAATGGACACTTTGTGCGGGGTGAAAATGATGCTGCCTGGTTTGCCCTTTGCTGAGCCAGAGCCCTGCTCGCGAAGGGACAGGACTTCCTGCCAGTTACTCTCCTGTTTGTTTATTTGTAAAGTGTAACGGGATATCCCGCAGTGAAACCAAAGCCTCCCTCCTCCAAACGTCGGGAAAGAGGCAGCAGGTTCTCCAGCAAGTGCAAACAACCTGAGCTGCTGCTGTTAAGGCATAAATGTGGGCAATACGCAAGCAGAGAAAGTGGATGTGGTAGACAATAATTAAATAGTTTAGCTCTAAGAGGCATATGATCAGAGTTCAGGAGGTAGCTGGTCCACTTTAACGAGTCAGAATATAAGAAAGTGAATTGTAGCAAGTTAAGACTTTAAGTGGCTGGGCTATAAACCAGAATAGAAATTGATTTTCTAATAGTCTTGCATACTCCAAATATCCTTAAGTGCTTTATGTTTTAAATAGAGTAAATGCACAGCAAAATGAATTGCCTATTATGGACCAAATAGTGCATTTGTTAATAAGTCCTAGAACAAGACAGATTTTACCAGTATCTTTTCGGTAGGGATTTATTTAGCATAACATTTATTTCCTAGTATGAAATTGTCCAGAAACCAAATCCCCATTCACAGCCCCAATGTGTTACAGGCAGTATAAATAGAGTTAATAAGATCCCTGCTCCAAATGACCTGAGGTGTTAGAAAGCAAAAAGCACAGAGGTTGGCAAACACATCTGGCTTTCTGTATTTGTCTCTATATATCTTTGTTGTATTGTCCTAATTAAGTGGGAAGAATCAAGCACTTTTTGACCTGTAGATTGCCACAGCGGTGGGTGTGGGAATGACCAGAGGACTCAAGTGGGGCAGGGAAAGGGTGTTACAGAATGAAGTGGGGGGAAAAAGAAACCAGAAATGCACTGAGAATGCAAAGAGGCCAGAGTCGGGGAGCAAGAGAAGTCTGAGCAGAAGCCTGGCTATGCGGAAGGATGGGAATACCTATGGGATAAGTTTGTGTTGCTGCTGAGTGCAGCTAAGACTGCTGAGCAAGGTGATCTAGACTGGGGAAACTGACGACTGCAGGTCTGAGAAATAATGAAGTGCAGAAAGATTAGGACAAGGGGATGTATGGAGGTGAGAGGGTGGGACCTGCACCATGTCCCATCCCCAGGGAGGATGGAAACATGTTACTGCTGTCAGGGAGATACCAGCAGAGATGGGAGCGGAAAATATGAGTCCAGACCCACTGGGGTCCTGTGGAGCTGTCAGAACAATGCAATCTGATGACACACTAAAAGGGCACAGGGTTTAGTTTGCTTTACTACTTTCTACTTTAATATAAAAGCCGTTATAGTGATATATGCTCACAGACTGTGCAAGTGTTTTGCATTGTTTGATACATAATACTTGCCCGTTTTTTCTAATGTTACATTGGTCCAGGCAGCTTTCCCAGTAACGAATTCTTGGCTCATTTTTGTGGTGTGACATTTTCGATAAGTATTGTCTGGGTTAATCCACTGTGGAATAATGGTTTGGATTATTCACTGGAGCCCTGGCCTTCCAGCGCAAACACAAGCAAGCTGTAGTTAATGTTTCCCTTTAGGAAAGTGATCACTATATTCTCAAGTGAAGCAATTACAAGAAGGGACGCGACTCTGTGTTTGTTTATTTTAAAGACAAAATGAGGTTCCCCATGCAAAATACCATCCATTCCTGATTGAGGGCATGTACGTGCATAAAGGTACTGCTCTACATTTCTGCAAACGCTGAACTCTTGCCCATGAGTCTTTCTGCCTCGTTTGGAACATACTCAGGTATTGTAGGGTTGGAACCCTAACCCAGTATGAGGTTTGTCTAAACTGCTGAATGAACCATGAATGTGTGCCTGCATGTTTACATATGACAGCAAATACAGAACTGCTTGGCTGAGCATTAGGCTCATAGTTATAATTGCAAGAAGTCTGGAAGTCTGAAATAGGAGTATTGCTATGTAGATCTTGACCCAGAGACTCAACAGAAAGCTGATGGGGAAGGACTTGAATTCTCCCTTTTACCTTCTGGGATAACCCATATTCTTAGCTCTGTATTCCCTCATTATCAAATAGTTTTCTAGTCTTGCTGACATACAAGTTATTCTCAATGAGCTGAGCCTGTGTGCAAAGTTTGGGGCTTGAAATATGCTCTTACCCACTACATGGAGCTGTTTGTCTGCATTATCTCATGCAAACAAGATAACTTATTTCTTCTGCTTCTCATTGATCCCAGTAGGTGAAGGAAGAAACACCTGATTTATTAGTCATTGGTTCCCCTTCCTGAGGACTCAGCATTTGAAATAAATTGAATAGGGCTCAAGAACGTACTTAGACCCAGACACAATTGTTTGCATGTCTTGTCTTTACAATAAGAAAAAAAACTCGGAACCAAATTGAAAGTGTCATTAGTGTCATGCTATAAATAAACAAAATGCTGCACAGATAAGAGAATACCACATTTTCCATCCTGGAAATAGCTTACAAGCCATTAAGTGCAGGATAAGATATAGAACCACAGACTTAGAAAGGAAAAGCAAAGACAGATAAGTACAGAGGAGCAGAAGGAAAAAGCAATCTGTGACCGTGATGTCTGGATTTTCTATCCTGATGTGAAACTATTCCTTCTAGAAACATGAGGAGGCATCAGTATTACTTGGCAAGATGCTGTGCATTGTTCAATCTGACTTTGAAAAGCATTCTCAAGGAACGGGAAGCTGACCAGATCTGATGTGATGGAGTTTCTCCCACAGTGGGAGAGCCCCAGTGGCAACTGTGGGTCCTCCTCTGTTTCTCTCCACAAAGCCTCTGGCAGCAGAGACATGTCAGGAGGACAAATGAGGAAGGACTTGAACACCCTGAGTTTACCTTGTCACGTGGGCTGATATACCTCTATGGAGCCAGTTATTACAGGGAAAGACCTGCTCCTCTCAGAAATCAGGGAACTGTTCAGTGATTTTCCTATTTTTCTTTTCTTTCTCTTTTGTTGCACACAGCAGTCAAACCAACCCGCTCTGTCTGGGCTGTCTGCAGCCCAGGAGATAAGAGAGCAAACACCTCCCATAGTGACAGGGACTCGTTCCAACCATTTGTTTTGAGTTGAATGGTAGATCTTGGAAAACATGTTTTCCATTCATAAAAAGGGGGAAAAAAAAGCTACTCTCAATACTTTCTAATGCCATCCTCTGGAGGCTTGAGGGCCATGTGTCTCACACCCTTACTTTGTAGGTCTTGCTTTTATAGACTTTGTTTTTCACTCCCAGAGATTTATTGTCCCAGTGAAGAAACAGTCTGGATATGCCTCAGCAGTGGAAATGTAGCCATCTATTTGCTAAGAACAAGCTTGTGGTTTACCAGAATATTTCTGTTTCCTTCTGAGGTTTCCAGCTAATGAAGGGGAATTTATCCAGTACATTTATTGACATTAAAGTAAGAGTTGCAGTCCATAAATAATCCCATTGTTGTTTTAGTTTGCAGTTTAAAACATTTTGTCAGCAGCATTGTCATCTACTGTGACTCAGCCTGTGTTTGTGCTCACAGTATCTGGGCTGGTAATGCAGACACACATTCCAGCTGTTGCCACCAAGTAGGCTTCAAAGTACATTTTGAAATAATTCCTGAGCTTTTCAGAACTGAGAACATCTGATCCTGAGCATGAAGACAAGTTCACAGTTATCCCTCATACGACACTTATGAAGATAAAAGCACAGCCCCAGACTGATTTCTGGGTTTGTGCAAACTTCTGCCAGCACAGAGCTGCAAGAAATCCTGTGAGGGGACAGGTGATGTGGCAGCAAAATGGCCACCTCCTGTTTTTTCCCCACTCCCATCAATTCCCAGGAACATTCCTGGCCCTGACCCACCTCCAAAAGAGTCCTAAGCTCTCCGAAGGAGTCCTAATGGCCAGATAGTGTCATCTTCTTGATGGTGCGTCTCTGTGTTAGGAAAAGATGGCAGTGCGTCCAGGTACACTCTGCAATCCCTGCATCCTTATTTTTCCTAGAATGCCAACCAGTTCTTTCATATCTGTCAGCTGGAGTTATCCTTTGCAAAAGGAAATCCTTCAGCATGAGGAAGATGTCAGGTCTTCAAAATGAAAGCAGTAAACAATTAAGTTCGTAATATTGTCTTACATTTTACTGGAAATGTCCAGTGGATACAGGAAGAAGTATCAAATAATTTCTACATAATTTCCTCTTTGCTGACATTACACCACATTTTGAATTAGACTTGATTTTCAAAAATCTGAAGTAATTGATTTTAATAAATTTTAAACTCGTGACAAATTTTCAACTTGATCAGCTGAAACTTTTCTGCCCTTCTTGGTGGGTTGGTTTTTTTGATCAATTAAGACTCCCGCAGATTTTTAAAGCCTGCTCTGAAAAATAAAAGGAGCCACACAAGAAGAGACAAGTGCTACAGATTTCATCTCCATAGTTCTTTTGTCTGTATGAACAGTTCATTGGAGGGGGGGAAAAAAAAAAAGGATGTTTGGAGTGATGTGTTTTGAATAAACTACATTTAGAGAATTCTCTTCCATGGGATGATGTCCAGTACCACAGATTACACAAGAATGTAACTATGTCATTACAGTCATAAAAGTGTTATCTTAGTGTTAAATATTAAATAATCCAGAGCCACTTCAATGGCTTATGCCTGACTTGCTTGTAAAATTTGCTTACATGCAGCTCAGCCCTGCCAAAGCACTTCTCCAGGTATTTACCTACAGTGCTGAGCCTCCTGGCTGCCAGTCAGCTGTATTAGCAGGAGGACAAGTCTGACACTCAAGAGGTGAGGCAAAGAAATAAGCAGGTATTTAAATAGACATGTGAGCCAGCAAACAGGAGTGGTTTTAATATTAGTAGCATTTTAATCTTGTTCTCTAAACAAAAGAGGATTTACTTATTCATGGCTCAAGAATTACAAATTAACGTGTGGAACTGGAGTTAGCACTGAGGGCACTGGAAATTCCTATGATTCAGTGTATTTATTGTTTTAATTGTTCATATTTCCTTTGCTTTGAGGGATTTGGTCTCTGAGATTAATATGATGGTCACTGCCACATCTGTCTTGGATTCCTTATTCCTGAAGAATAGCCCTAAGCAGGGAGCATTACAGAAGTCTCTCATTAGGAAGGAGCAGTCACAGTCTTTTATGTAGCTGTAGATGATAAAAGGCACTGATTTAGCACTGCTGCCTGAAAGTTCACCAGCACTGCTGGACTTGGTAGGTCCTATGCAAGAAAGCCATTTCCAGGGAGTTGTGGAGGACTTAGTCCCTCCTGGTTAACAATAAAATTGCGTTTTCCACTATGAACCACTTTCAGCAAAACCTTAACAGAAACTGGACAGATAAGTAAAAATAAAAATGGATGGATTGAGAGATTAGTCTCCTATGCCATGTAAGACTGCAGTCTTTGAATCCAAGAGTAGTCCTGAGTCCTGTGGTGTTGCCTACAAAACACGAAAGGGGATGTGAGCCTTGCCTATGCATGTACAAATAGTCTGCCTGTGTCATGTACTCAGTAAGCACCAGTACTCAGCCTCCTGGGCCTGATAGATCTAATGGCAGGGGTGTGCAGAGCCTCAGGATTTTCACCTGCTGGCCTCTCTCCCTTCCCATTCCCTGAAGACCTCAAATATAGTAATAGTCTGGAGCAATCCCTCAGTTCCCACTTGTGGTCTTTGAATTCTGCTGCACCCCTCTTGCTGCCTGACCCCTCTCTTCTGGACCTGTAGGAGCTGAGCTGTAGGGATATGACAAGGAGTAATGGGTATGAATTGAAAGAGAGGAAATTTAGGTTAGATATTAGGAAGAAATTCTTCCTTGTGAGGGTGGTGAGATACTGGCAGAGGTTGCCCGGAGAGACTGTGGATGCCCCAACCCTGGCAGTGTTCCAGGGCAGGCTGGGTAAGGGCTTGAGCAACCTGGTCTAGTGGGAGGTGTCCCTGCCTATGGCAGGGGGGTTAGGGATAGAATCTTTAGGTCCCCTCCAACCCTTAAAAATCTGTGATTCTACCTGACCTACACGGGAGAAAGATTGTATGGAGAGACCCAGAAAGATCATTTCTCACAGCACCACAGAGCCTGAAATAAGCTTTACTTATGGGAAAACAGGGCATCCTAAAGATGGGCAATATGTACAGCTACAGCAGGTGTTTCTGACTACGCAGAAAATTTGGAATGAGGTTATGATTTGTGTTAATATCAGCTTAGTCATAGCTCAAATGATGTCCTAGAACAGAGGTATCAGTGTCCAGTTGCATCTCTGAAGGCACTGAAAAAAAGATAAAACCCAAAGAAAGGGCTCATCTTGTAATTGGGTTTCAGGTGACTCAACTGTTCCTCTTTTTGTGTGCTATCAGCCTTTCACCACTCTAGTTTTAGATCTGTAAAAACAGATTGAAAGGGACTAAGAAAATGAATGGAACAAACCAATCTGGATTTTCTTTTATAATGGCATTACTTTTGAAAGACTAAATCATTTCGGTTTGGGATAGTGAATCATTATGGTGATTGTGTCCTCCCTGAGCAAAGCCTTAAATATTGACTCACCTCTGGTATGTCAGAGATCTGTTTTATGAGGATAATTTACTTCCTTAATTATCTGTATTTGATGTGCCTAAGAGTCATATTGAGATTATTATATGACATGAAAACTGTCAAAAATTGTTAATTTAAATAAGTTTTTATATCATCCAATATTAAACCAACTCAAAACAACATAAAATTCAATAGGAAAACAAAAATTGTGTCCTCCTGAAAAAGACTTTTCAATTGGCTGGCACATGGAACGAGTTCATCTTATATATGCCAATTTACAAATATGTCCAATAATAGTAGAGGGAGCAACTGTTCTGCAGCTCTGCCAGTGTTCATCAGACACAGTGACAGTAGCCACATCATTAATCTCATGGTATATTAGAAATAAAGTCACCAGAATGGAATGGTGTCAAAGGATAAATGTTTCCCCCCTTGAAAATAAACTTCTCAGTTTCACTTCATTGTGTTGTCTTTTTTTTTTTTTTCCCCTTTCCACCCGCCCTCCTATAAATCCTTTGGTTTCACCTGGCATTTAGGTAACAGTAGGAGACCAATATCCTGTGTCAGAGCTCATTCTACAGTTATCAGTTTAGCATACCCTTAAATCCCCACGATTGCTGTGCCAAGAGCAATCCTTCCTCTGCGAGGTTAAACATATGCATTACATATTGAAACAATGTAAGTAGCATGTAATTAGTGCTGTTTATGCATTCGCACTTTAAATTATACTTCTAAACCTATGATGTTTTTGAAGGCACTTCATGTTAGAGAGACTTAAATGAGCATTCATCTTGTCATTTTTAACTTTATTCATAAATAACCCTCTAAATATATTTGAATGGTTTATTACAGTAGAGCCCATGAACCGATGTACACATTCTTTCCTTAGAGAATATAGTTCTTAATAGAACATCCTTTAAAATTATAAAACCCGTGAACGTGGCAATTAAATTTACAAACAGTGTCATCGACAAGTTTGACAAAAGATGTTTGAAGGGGGGGAGTGTTGGGGGACCTTTTTTCTGTCCTTTTTTCTTTTTTTTTGTTGTTTTTTCCCCTCCTCTTTTTTCCCCCTCTTTTTTAAAGCCTTGTTCCATAAGGATTATAGCTCCCCCGCTGTTTGGAAAAGATAATTTCACTTGTAACACTAATAACTTGAGCAGGGAGAAGGCTGGCTGGGTGAATGGAATGCACTTCACTGCACATCTTGGCTTCGCTAGAAATCGGAAACAGATGGTCCTTGCGGCTGGCTTCCCACTCGGGCCCGCTCAGTGCCAGCCTGTGGTCGTTGGCTGGTTGCTGCTGGCACTGTGTGACTTGAACATAGTAGGACAGTGGCAAAAGAAATCAAATCTTTTTCATTGAGCAGCAAACTGTAATGAAATTTGACAGATCTGACATTCTATACCCAACATCTAGTTAGAATATATTAACCTTTTAGTTTTCTTGAGCTCCTCTCCTACTAGTTATGAATCTCCTTATTAGAGGTTTGCAGTGGCTCTGGAGATGGCAGGAAAGCAATATCTTCTGGATGCCCTCTAATGTTGGAGCTCAAATATGTATTTCAAATAGTAAAGGAAATGTGGGGCTTCTAACTCCTCTCAAATTCTTACACAAAAAGACCCTGCTAGCAATGCAGGCAGATAGTGATTAGACACTTATGTTACTACTTCATTCTAGGAAGAAGAAAAATAATGTAGTAAGGTGATATTCCACCACTGTGTACTCAGTGTTTTCTGGGTATGTCTTGTATCCCCACGCCAGCGGGGCAGTGCTACCTTTGATCCAGCTGCATCCAAACAGAGTTTGTGATTTTGATGAACGCTTTCATTTATAATTCTATGAATTTGCATTTATTTAGATGTTATAGATTAGTCCAGGGCAGTATTCCTCCCTTCTCTCTAAAGACTTCTCCCAATGTATGCCTGGTATTAGCTTTTTTCCAGCTTAGTCTCTGTTCAGTCCTTCTGGAGGTCATGTTGGCTGTCACATGGGCCTTGAGCCAGCCAAGCATGTGCTCCTGGGGGGACAGGGACCTCTCTTGGGTGAAGAGCATGTTGAAATGTTGGTCACAGATTAGGAAATAGTGGGTTATATTTAGATTTAAAAATAAATATGGTTTATGTTCCTTTACATTTTGGGTTGATAGAGAAGAATTTTTACTTATTTTTTAAAAAATGTTTGTATGTGTCATTCCTTCCTCTTCACTCCTTTCATCTGTTCCTCCTGTTTCTTTCAGACATGAAGTCACAGCACTGTCTGTGATGTCAGTGTGTTTCCATATTGACAGACCGTTCTGTCAGAAACAAGATCTTGATGCTTGTTTCAGATGAGGCAAAAGGCGAATACAGATGGTAGGAAGAAAATCAGAGGAGTGAGAGAGGAGCAGGGAGAAACACACACAACAGAGCTACAGGGGGAAATGCAGAGTCCAAAAACAACTTTTCCTGCAGAAGGGAAAGGACTACTTTCCCTGGGTTCAGGAAGATCATCTAAAACGTGTGTGTAACATTGATCAACCAGTAGAAGCTTTACCATTGCGCACATTTTGGCTTGGGAGTCCTTGAAGGTGCAGCAGCCGTGGTCACATGCTGCTTCTCTCCTTGTTTACGCCTTCAGCAACAGCAGATCCTCTTGATTGAAGCCAGGATTATAGGATTTCCAAAAGCTAGAACACACTCGTTGTCAGCAACTTTGCATCAGTTCAGAGGCAGTCCAAAAATCAACTGCCTGTGCTCACGTGGCACTTGAACTAATTGTCGCTGTTCAAGATAAGGAAATCCTCTTCGCAACTCCTCTCAGTTCAGGCTTCCCAAGGAAAACGCCTCCCAAATTAGGAACAGATCTAAAATCACACTGGTGCAATCAGCTGCAAAGGTTCTGAGCAATTGCAACTGGAGAAATAGGAGGAGGCGAAGGGAATAAAGAGAGGGTTAATGTGCAATGGGTGCTGTGCAATTAATAGATAATCCAGTAATGAGGACTAGGATCCTAAAGATGTGTCTGGCACTGGGAGCTGCACACAGTTCTACCACGTTCTTTTACCAATGTGAATAGCAGACGCCAACATTTGGAGAAAGCACCCACTATGCCAACATTTCTAATGCTCTCATGCATTCGGTTTCCAGTAGACTGTAAAATGCCAGCTTGATACAGTCATCTGAATTAATATACTTTATTAGCCTTTTTTAGCATTCATTCCTGGTTCTGTACACTTGATAGCAACAGTATTCTTATCCAAATGTGCTGCTGAGGGGAGATAGAGGGGCCCACTCACAGTTTGAACTGCTGCAGGTAACTCTGCTCAACAATTAAGCAAATTATTTGTGGGTAGTTGACCACTTCTCCGGCAGGAAGTCGGAAAGAAACTGGCAAGTACTTCAATCCATTGCTTGAGGCCTAAAGCTGTCGAAAAACAAATCTCTTCTCTGTAGCCCACAAGCATACACACCTAACTTATTTCCAACTTGAAATATCACTCCTGTATTGCAAGCATTTTTATTTTGCAGCTGTGTCTGCACAAAAGTCGATGCCACACGAAGGCTTTTCCTTTCGTCAGAACAGATCTGATTTAGAAGCAAACATCTTTGTGGCTTATTAGTCTTTGGAAGGCATCGTTTTGTCCCAGTACTATTCACAGGGAGTGTTGTGCAGAATGCTGATTGACAAGAGTTAAATTCAAAACATGTAGCCATTTTCTGGTGTGTGGTTTTTTTTCCTGATTGAAGGAAAACTACTTAGATGTTTGTTTCCAAAACGGCATCTGTCAGCAATCAAAGGGGAAAAATTGCATAAAACAAATGCAATTGTTTGGAGTAGCATTTCCTGGATCATGTTAAATGCTTGATTTGCTCCCCATTATGCTCACCAAATAATTTTATTTTCCACAATAATTGCAATATTTAACATGTTGTATTTAATCTTGTTTTAATGCTATTAACAACAGCCTCTTATGAAAGGAGTAATTGCTCTACGGGTAAGAACCCACCACCCCCAGCATCAGAAAGAACAATGGCAAAGTTAACTGCACCTAATTGTTCTGAATTTAAAACGCAGTTAACCACCAGCACTCCTCATTTCTTTGCACATAACCACTCCACTGTCAGGAAGGAAATGGTTTCATGCTTCTGTCATTCATAATCTGAAAAGTGTACGATGTAAAAAAATATTTAGTTGGTGTGTTTATAATTAATGTTGGGAGGTAAAGTCATATATTGGTATGGGAAGAAGTGGTTAATGCAGCAATCCAGAGAAAGTTTGTCAGTAGCTCTGTAACTGCACCCGGTGCTGAAAGCCCATATAGAATAGAGAGTTATCAGAACTTGACTGGCATGATGTGCAGCACAACTGGGTATGAAATACTAAATAAATAATAAGCAGGGTGGGTAAGTTGATGGGTTTGAGAGGTAGGAGCAGAGAGAGCAGCATAAAATTGAATCTGACACTGATTCAGGGGCTGATTGTTACTAAGTGTTTTGCTTTATATTTTGTGTGATTATTTGGAGGGAGGTTTTTTCAATAAGCAGTGACCCACCGAAAGGACAGGTAACAAACCTGCAGTAGCAGCAGATGATAAACGCTTTGCCCAGCCAGAGCAAGGACAGTTCCTGGCACAGTGTCCATCTTTTTTTTCCTGGGCTCAAAATAAAAGTTAACACTTCCCATGCTAGTCAGACCCTTTCCTGCAAACTGCAATGGGATTGTACCTGCTGTCTGGAGCTAAAAGTGCAAACTGGGATGCTGAGTAGTTGCACAGGTCATTCAGTAATGTATTTTCTGTGTAGTCCAAACAGATTGTAAGGCTGGGCCAAAAAAAACCCTAACCCTTGCATGTTACATTAGCCTTTGTACCTACCCTAAATCATTTGCTTATCATCTCACACATCACAGAAATGTGAAGGTATTATTGAAGCTCAATGAAAGTTCTGTCCTGCACTGAATGGCAGTTCTATAATCTGTGCAGCCCAGAATGATCATTTTGCTGAGGCAAATAGTTAAACAACAGTTAGTACACAAAACAATCCAAGGAAGAATTGTGTGCCCACGACCTCCCCTTTTTGATACAAACAGAAAAGGATATTGTTTAAAATCAAGTGGATGTTTTTAATACATTTTCCTCTTGCATCCAAATCACGAAAAGATTTGCAGAGTGGAGCTGTTTCTGAGTGAGCGAGTTGTCTCAGCTATAGCTCCACAGCCCTAAGAAATATTCCTGGCGAGAGTCTGTTTGCCAGTTCAGAAGTTCATTTTTCCAAGCACTTGAGGAAAGGCACTCCTGTCTAGGCTGGAGTGCCCTGTCAGTGAGGGGTGGTGGTCACAGCCCAGCAACCATCGCTCCGTGTGACACAGCAGGGTGATTTAAATGGAAAGCATTCACTGCCTGCTTAATAGTCAGCTGTCATAAAAGTAATACTTCTGTTGGGCTTACAGTGCTCCAGAAGAAGTGGCAAATTGGGGAGATCTCTGATTATCTTTGACTTTGCTATCCGGGGAATGGATTTTAATATTAGACAACAGCAGGATTTCGTAACTTTTCAAAATTGTTTGTTTTGGAGTTGCCTTTTCCCAAGTTATCTGTCAATTCCTCGCATAAATTTTGAGTGTTGCAGAGAAGTTTTGCAGGAGGGAAAACCAAACCTCTGTGAGTTTGGTGGTTGTCACCTGATGGTATTAGAAAGTGTAACATGAAAACCCAGTTTTTAGAAATACAGTAGCAAAATTATATCTATACATATATATATAAAAAGTGAATTGTTCAGTTCTTCGGGGGCACTTTGAACCTTCATATGAAAAGTCATTCATTTAAACAATATGATCTGATATCTAAAATCAGGAAGGAACAAAGAGCCAAAACTTTAATGTCTCGAAAAAAATGAAAGAGCATTTGATTCTTTCAGAAAGCGTCTGTCACTGGATCGAGAAATTAACTGGAGCATTTTATACTTTTGTTTTGCCTTTCACTGCCTCAATGATTATATGCACAATTATGAAATAAAGAAAGAAAGACGCGATCTTTTTCCTTTTTTTTGCTCAGTCTCCTTTCCCCCCCCCCGGTCACGTACATGAGAAAAGTAGCTGCGATAAACAGATACTGAATCAGACTGAAAGTCTTAAAAAAAAAAAAAAAAAACCACCCAAAACATTGCATGATAGTCTCTAAGCAGTTCCATCTGTCAAGCAGAAATTTTAGGCTAATAGCCTGTGGCGATCTCCCTCCACAGTCCACTACCTGCCTTTGTCCTATTAAATCTCTTTATTCTTCTTAAAAAAAGAAAAAAGAGGAAAGGAAAGAAAAACCTTGCAGACCAAAATCATCTGAGTGATGAAGCCCTAATTTTGACCGCCTCTCTTTGATGTTGAGCAGTGGGTTCTTATTTAAAAAAAAGTGAGTGAGAGAGGGGGAGAGAGAGGGAGAGAGAGAGAGAGAGGAGAAGACAGTGCTAGGAGCAGATGACTTTTCATCTCCACTTCACCTTGCCACTGGGTCTGTGAGAGATTGGTTCATTGTCAAGGAGATTTTTTTTTTTTTACCCATGATTCCATATGGTATGGACCGGGCTACATGTTGCCCAACATGCCAGTGCAAATGTTTTCTCAATTAGGTGTCTTATCTCCCGTGAGTTAGCATCAGATGAAGCTTGCTGACAGCATAATGGCAGGGAAAACCTCCGACGGCTCCATCAAATGGCAGCTCTGCTACGACATCTCGGCCAGAACTTGGTGGATGGTGAGTTGGCAGCAGGGCTGCTTTTTTTTTTTCTCCCTTTTCTACTTTCCCTCCCTCTTTGACAAAATGTCCCAGACCTCACATTTATCAAATTAACATTTGATTTTTTTCACACTCTTCAGTAGAGCAGCCTCACACTTGCCCCACTTGTGTGCTTTCCCCCGTGTAACAGGAGACCGTTAATGTGCACTACAGTTTCCAGAGGGAAGCTTTTTCAATTCTCCTTAAGGGGGGGAAAACAAAAAAAGAAAAAAAAAAGTATGCAAAGAAGTAGTTTGAAAAAGCCTCGTTGTGCAGAGTAACTTGTCTCAGTCGGCTGCCTAGCGCTCAGTTTGTTTTACTTTATCTGCTGCTTTCCAGCGTCCGTGTGCGCGTGCATTTTTTACCATTCAGTATTTTGTAAAGAGGGGAGGTGGAAAGTTCAGTCCGTTTCCCAGCGAGTCACTCACTGTAAAAGCCTGGGACGGTGCGGTCGTGGCGTGGTGTAAAATCATCACGTGTGAGAGAGAGGAGCGCGGTTTGCGAGGTGCTGCCTTCCAGCCGAGACCCCGATCTAACTTTTCCCTCCGCTTGTTTGCGTTAGAACAGGTTCCCGGGCTGTGCTGACCTGGAGCCATGTGTTACAGATCCCACATAGTCTGGCTCTAGCTGCTTTTGGGCGCAATTAAAGTTTCAATAAAGTCCCAACGTGCTCCGTAGAACGAGTTAACTAGCATGTCATGGTCAGCCGGGCCAGACAACCTTTGACATCTTGAATCTATAAGAGGTATAGTGAGTTAGGAGGATGCACAATAGCCCATTGTAGCAGAAGATGCAAGTCCTGTTGCGAGGAAGAGAGTCCTCAAATCATTACTGCCCTCGTTAGCGTGTTGTCCGTTAGGGATTAATTCGTTAGCAGCGCATTTTTAGTTTTCTGTAATTATTATTCTTGTGGCAAGCGTGAATTCTTCCAGTGAGAGGAAAAGTTTGCTGCCAGGACAATGAATGTATTATCCGCTCCTAACTGGACCGTGAACCTCAGCTCATTTCACATAGATATCAGTTAAAAAAGGACTGGCGAGTGGAATTACAAAACAAGGCATGATCACTTTCATTGTATGATACGCTGAAACAAGCCGGGGACTTTCCCTCCCCCTCGCCGCCCTGGACCAATTTTGGTATCATTTGGAAAGTTTAAGACCTCAGAGGACTTGAAAGACTTTTAAAAGTGAGATCCGGAAGGTTTTTATTCTGCAGCTTGGTGGTGGCCATTGTGCATATCATGTGGCTTGTATTTAAAGGTGTTTGGGCTCGGGGTTTTCCGTTTTGTTTTGTCTAAACTCTTAATTTTTTTAAGCATCTCTCAGAGGTTTGCCAGCGGTTGCCAGTGAAATGTAACATGCAGCGTTTGGTTAATGGGAATAGGGAAGGGTAACCACTGTACTTATAGTACTGATTTTCCAATTAGACTTTCTGCCAGGAGAAGTTGGAGGGGGAAGGGGTATTTGCATGCACATAAACTGTTGATTATTCATGTGACTTTTTCTTTTTTTTTTTAGCTTGTTAAACCCCTGTAAATAAGGATATTGATTTTTACTTATCGTTTCCAAAGCAAAGTTTTTCAAGTATCTGTTTTAGCCACAAAGACTTATATCATGCTGTGATTTTGCCTTATTCTAAGCAATTTGTATATTTTATTACCACTCCTCTTTTATTGTGTATTGGCTGCTTTTATGATGAGGTACGTCCGTGTTTATTATTTAATAAGTATCCTCAAATGTTACTAGGCAGTTATTATCCCTCAGTAGAAAGTGTCCGAGGAAGTTTCATTTCAGTCACATCTATTTCACAGATGTTTTAGTACTGTGAATATAATATGTAAAAATCCTGGAAACATTTAGTAATGCACTTGCCTAAAAATAAACAGTTTTATAACCACACATGCTGTTGTTTAGATTAAACATTGCAGAAAGTTCTCCTTAAACTTGAATGTCACACCATTTATTTTCTAACAGGAAAAAAAATCACTAAAATAGCCTTTTCTTGTAGAAGTTGTGCTAGATGAAAGAGATGTTATTTTTAGCTGAAATTAATAATTCAAGATCTTTACAATAGATGTGTTAATTGCAAATAATTTTCATACTAAGTTTCAATTATTGATGGAGTAATAAGCAGGTTTTCATACACTACTAATCTAAAGCATACAACAAAAAGTAAATATATTTTTTTCTTACCCCCAAACCTCATCCCATTTGCCACATTCTTTTAATCAAAAGTAAGCTAGAGAGCAGATTTTAATGTTTTAAAGACAAATAAAGCTTTGAAAATTACCTCATGCATGGTCTGGCTGCACAAAATCTCAGCTGCACAGTGCTAAACTTCGGTTTGGTACTGCCAGCATACAAAGAGATGAGTGAATACCCCTTGCACCCATATGGACTCAGCTGCCAGCACTGGGATATGCAATTTTGCCTTTTAATGAATCGTAAACAATTTGTGTGTCAAGCGAGGGAGTTTGTTTTCTTTCTGGAGCAGGTTCTAAATCCATTTGAAGCTATGGCTGTGTACTGTACTGGAGCATTATGCCCAAATTTAAAGGTTCTGTGTCATTTGGATGAAAGGACCTGTTATAATGAAAGAAACGGCTTTATAAAAGGCTGGGTGTAGTAATCTCTCTCTCTCTCTTTCTTTCTTTCTTTCCCTCTCTCTGTCTCTCAACCTCACACTCTCCCTCTTTCACCCCAGTCTATAGCATGTTTATAGGCAGCTCTGGAGATAATGGAGATTGGTTGATTGCATGATTAGTAAAATGAATGGATTTTAGCATTGGGCAAAGCAGCTTGCAATTCTGAAAGGTGGCTTTAAAATGCAGAGTTCTAATTTTGACCTTATTTTCTTTCATAGATAATCTTTATTAATGCTCCTTTAATTCGGTTTTCCTCATCACAGCTAGTTTTTCTCCCCAGCCATCTGATGGAATGGCTAATATATTTTCTCTTACTTGCCAAAACAGAGAGAGGTCAAAGTAAAAGAAAAATGTTATTTTTCTTTCTTGTAGACAGTTGTAAATGTTTCAAACATTTCAGCAGAACCCGCAGAATTTGCACATTTTAGCAATAATTGCATTTGTCACCACTGTTTAAGGCAGTCTTACACCTAATCTACTTTTTTATGCTTTAATCAAGTAAATGCAGAAACAGTTATTATTTTGGCTATGTTGTAATGTGACAGTTTAGCATAAAATTTCTCCTAAATGCTGTAAATTTGTGTAGGAAGGAATTACATATATTTTTAAAATATAAATATGTCTTAGCAAATAATTCAGCTGCTATAGCAGCCAAAAGATATGACATGAATTTGTTGGTAAAATGATCATTATTTTGTTATCATAGGCACTTTCAGTTTAAATTTGCTGCTGTCATAGAGACACTAAAGGGTTAGTCATAGAAAAGTTTCAGTACTTTCTTGCATTTGTAACAAATATGTGCAGCTGTGCTACTTTTATAAACATTTATTTCAAGCTGATTATTTTTTTAAAAATTATTTGCTCTAGCAAAGCCAGTGTGATGTGACTATAATATGTTTAATAAGGGATTGTCTGCAAAATTCCTTTGCACGGGGTTATTGAAATACATGTGCAGCAAAGGTATATACTGGAGAAAAACTCTCCATGACAATAAAAACTTAAGACCCCAAACTGGGCCAAATTCCGCTCAAGGTTTACGCTGCCATCAGGCCGGAGTTGCTGCGCTGGAAGGAGCGGGGCGACCCCAGGTTTGCTCACCTGGGGGACTGAGAGCCAGCTTAGACCCACAATTTGAGTTCTCCCAGTCCAAACAGTTTCAAACCCCCAAACTGTTCTCTTTGTGGAACATCTGAAGGGGGGGGAAAAAAGTCTCATTAATAAATAAGAAGCCATTTCCAATGACTCCATGTATGAGTTAGCAGGCAAACTGCTCTTGCTGAACGCGACAGCCAAAGCAGAGCTTCCAGTCATCTTCCAAAATAATTGTTTGCTACTTTTATTGTCCATGGTTCGGTGCAAATGCCTTTATTTTCTTTAGATGCCATAAGTAAAAAGAGAATTTATTAAAAATAGTCAAACTGGGTTTGAAATGGTCATTTTGTTACTTTAAAGGTTTCTAACTCAACATCATGTTTTCACTGAAGCTCTTGGTAACTACTTTTCTTTCCCACCTCTGTGCTCTGTATTTTCAGAGGAATAGCTGAAATCACTCAGGCAACTTACGCAATGGAAAAAATTGAAAATTTTAAAAGGTTACTGTAATTCCCATCACTTAAGAATTAATAGAAGCCTCACTATAAATCTCATTGTAAATGAGATTAAAAATAATGGTGTATCTAATAAATATTTAATCTCATCTTATGAAAAACTAATTGTTACTGCCAAAATACTTAAAAGTAGTATTTGTGATTTAAATCACTGAACATATCTGTACACACTCTCACCCAAGTTCCTCATGGTAATCCCCACACGCTGTCGAACCATCCGTGGCTTTGCTGATTTGTGCTTCCTACTTATGATTTATTGTATATCAAAAAGCATATATGTATTAATAATTATCCTGCCTCTGCCCCTATAAAAATAACAAAGTGTGAACAGAGTGTAATGTTGCAGCATAAATTTCCTTTGTTTTATACAGTAACTCTCATATGTTCATACACTGCTCAGCTGCTGTATAAATATTTTTAATAAAATTATTCCTTCTCTGTCAGAGTTGCTAAATTCTCTGTGTAAGTTAAACACTTCAATGCAACATTATACATACTTTATGTATCTTCATTTTCTATACGTGGACTCCTTTTGCCTATAAGTATTTTTTTTTCCAGTTGTTTTCTACCCTTTTTCCTTCACCTGTCCTGAATATTGCCATGAATGTTTCTAATTTAAAGCCAGAGGAGTCAGTGGCTGATTAGAAGACAGGAAATTGGAGGATTAAACTGTCTGGTTGAACTTCCTTTACTTATCAGTACCGTGTAACTCTCACTGGATTATAAACTCATTGGGACAATTTCTACAGTGTATCAGTACTTCTGTTTTCTTAGTCTTTATTTTTATGGAGAAAGTACAAAAAAAATGGGGGAAATGGGTAGTTTGCAGCTAAAAAAACCAGTATTTTTTTAATAACATGGAAGCACAGGAAGTTTAAATTAAATTTTTACAAATGTCTTCATATATGATAAGTGATTCAATTTTAAACCATGCAGGTTAATAATACAGATTTTTAAATTCAGTATGTAAACAACCAAGCAACAGATACTTTCGGGGAGGGGGAGGGAAATGACATCATTTTAGTAAGAGGAGAATGCGCCACGTTAACCCTTGTTCAACCCTCTTCCTCTCAGAAACCTCCACACTTGTTGTGACACAGTGGTGTAGCTGTAGGGCACACCGAGCAAAGGCTGCAGAGAAAAGCCTGTTTATCCAAAAAACTTTGTCTGGGCTTCCAGTGCTGCCCTCTGAGCCAGAGATCCGGCATCATTTGCCGGGATGAAGGACGTTGTGTAGAACGTGTAACCCCAGAGAGAGCAGAGGAGGGCACAGCTTTGCACCCTTAAGGGCCATCTCCTTCTTGCTGGTGATCCCCATGTCTGCTTTCCAGAGCTGGTCATGACCCCTGCTTGTGAAATCATTGTGATTAATACTTGGGAAAGGCAAGAAACAGCATGATCTGAAGGATCTGTCTTGTGAAGGATGAATAGGAGGACTTCCAAGCTTAGTCCATGCTGTACCTAAGGCGTCTCTGTGCTACCACTCACCGTCGCGTAATTTTACACACGGGGTTGAGATCTGAAGGTGTCAAAACTGTGTTGAAAACCGAAAAAGATAGACACTACCTGAGAGGTCCAACACCTTGATCCGAATCTGAAGCCTGTGAGACTTAATCATATACTACAGCTTAAACACCAGGACTGGATCTCTAAATTTATTGGGATGGTTGTGATGGTTTCTACCAGTCTGGGCCTGCTATGGGAGTAATTGGAAATGGAGATGAAAATAAAAGAATATTCTGAAACTTTTTGCTGCCGAAGTTCCAGTAGTTTCCATACAAACAATCTGAAGCTTTTTGTAAAATTCCCTACCTTTATACGAGAGGGAAAAGGGAACATTTTTGGTTTATCTAAAGGTTCCCCATGTTTTAAACCCAGAGTGAAATGAGTCTCGCTGTGCTACTTGATGCATCCCTCTCCCTCAGATGTGGTCACTCACACTGATTAATATTTAAAGATGATTTCAGGATGAATCAAGTTGTTTCTTTATTGGTAATCAAAGACTAATTTTCTAGTTCATAGCAGATATCTTTGTTATTTCCATCAGTGTCATTAGAAACCTCTTTCACAAGTAATAATTACAGAACTCATTGCAGGTGCTCAAACTCTTTGTACATGTTCATACACACACATTACGTATGGAATACGTATGGAATCCACCCACAAAAACCAGAGGCCCTGCAACACTCCCAAGGAGCTCAACTGATCTCAGAGCAGCAGCAGGAGCCAGTCTGACCGAGGTGCCTTCAGAGCAGGTGCTGCACAGACCTGCACTAACTCCTTTACACAAAGGTGTTAGAATGACATTCACTGCAGTGAAGATCTCTGGGTCTGTTTTCCATAGAGGAGATTAATGAAGAGTAGTTCTCAATAAGATAAAAGTCATTAGAACGGATTAAATAGTTGTGTTGGCTAGTGGAGTGAGATCCAAAATATTTTGCCTGTACAAGCGTATCTGTTGTTCTTTGGTGGTTTGTGTTTTTCTCAGAGGCTGTGAAACGCAAAGTTAGCAATACAACTAGAGATGGGTGGAAGTGTTGGATAGTACAGATGGCACTATAAGCTTGTAGGCTTTTACTACCCATAATTGCAATGCCCTTGCTTTCAAAGGAGTGCAGGTTGCCCTTGATGTACGAAAACAGCCATATTAATTTCACAACCCAATTGGAATCGCACACACGGATTGAGGTTGTCAATAGGAGCAGTGTGGAAATCACAAGCACAAACAGTGCTCTCAAATAGGCCTTTCTGCTTTAAACATGACTAACTCAAAAGACACAGGGTATACGTGGTCACTGACAGGGTATTTCCATAACTGAGAGAGTCTGTGAGTAAATTAGAGCGGAGTGTTTCCTTTTTTTCTTTACTTTTTTTTTTTTAAAATTCCAGAATTCAATTAGGCTAGACCTGATTCTGCATGAAAATACACTGATATTCATAAGTCATCATCTTTAGTAAAGAAAACGGAAAGTAGAGCATCGCTTATTGGTTTATGTCAAGGGAATAGAAAGAGTATTACAAAGTGACCTAAATTAACCTTTTGTGTTTTGTAAGAAAAGAGAAAATCTGTCCCTTTTGATCATTCAGTCAACATTTATATTTGCTTTCAGGAACAAATAGAAACAATGTGCATGTGCACTGCTGTTTGCCAGGGCTTTTTTTACTATAAATTTTCTTTTGTGATGTTATTTGAAAGACTAGATTAAGAGGAACAGGTTAAACATGGGGTGTTTAGGGCAGTGACTGAAAGGTGAATCACCAAGGTTTTACAGCAACACAAACAGAATGCGCTTTCAAGGATTAGAAGCAAACACAAGCAAAACTCAGCTTTACTCATGATCTGCTGCTAATGAGGACTTAATTTAGACAAATCAGTGCTTGTTGCTTCCTCTCCTTTTACCTTTGTTTCCTAAGGAAATCAGCTGTCTGCCATGTGCAGGAAACTGTAGCATAAAACATTATTCAACATGCCCAAGGAATTCCCTCCTGTTCAAAAATCAATGTAATATTCTTAAAGAAAATAGTAACTTTCTTACAAATTATAACTGTCTCACCTGATTTTATATGATGCAAACTTTTCACTATGGAAATATACAGAGTTGTTGAAATTCATTATAATTTCTATGGACGCCCATTCTTTTCATTCTTGATGACGTTTTCTAAGAGTTTGCCACAGAGAGGCGGAGGAAATACCTCCCAGGGAGGAATGTGGGCATGTAGGAAGAGGTCAGAGGACTAAAATAGTGGGAAGACCTTGGTGAAGGCCTGGCTTCTGACAAGCAATGACCTTTGGTAATTTCTAATATAAGTGTGTGTCAAGCAGTGAAAGTGTAAAGAGTAGAAGGAAAAGGACTGGCCAAAGTGTGGGTGTTCAGCACCAATGCTGTAAAGGAGGCAGGAGAGAGGGCAGGCTGTGCCATGAGGATGTTTCCTGGCATTAGGAAGAGCAGTAGCCAAGAGATCACACCTGAGCAGAGGCAGTGAACCGCAGGATGGGGTTTTTTTTTCTTCTTCTCCAAATCACTCTTTGAAGCTGTTTCTTTTTCATTACTTAAAATCCCATTCAGAACCATATGGGCTTCCAACTGCTCTGGTCCTCCAGGATTCGGACCATTGCACAGGCAAATCACTTTGTGGTTTATTTTCCTCTCTTTGGATGCCAGAGCAGGGCTTTAATTGCAGGGCAGATACTCACTTGCCCAAACACTTCTGCGTTGAGGCCACTCCATAGCAGGAAGCCAAAGAGCCACAGGACAACAGGGGGTGATGAGCAAAGCAAGACTCCATGCCAGCTCCAGGAGATGTCCCCCAGGACTGGCAGTGCAACCACTTCTGATTGCATCTGCTCAGTTCCTAAATTTCAGGGAATGTTTTAGGCAACTTTGCTGTAAACTCTGTGAAAACTGAGAAAAGGAAAACAAGAAAAAAGTGCAAAAGCCAGAATTCAGGAAACCTAATGCTCCATTGATCCTGTCCCACACTCCTGCATCCTGATGTCTCCCACTTCCAGCTTGATAAAGTCTGGGGTTCCACAGCACCTTCACCTTGGGAGCCACATGCCCTTATGGAACCAGCTGTTTCCATCTCTGAACAGTGAAGCCCACCTTTCTGTTTCTTGTCCCAACACACCAGTTTTCAGATCTGCTCCTTGATCATGGAACTGATCCTGCATAAAAAACCAGACCTTCGCAACAGGAAAATGCAGAGTCACTGAGGAGGAGCACAAAATTTTAACTAAAAAATGTTTTATCTAGGGGGAAAAAAGTGAATGACTGGCTGTCTAAGATCAATGGGCTGGGAACTTTTATCTTCCCTTGCAACAGGGTAATGGGCTGGAGACAAAATGAGTGGAAACAGTACCCTGGAAAAGCAGTGTGAGACAGGGCCTTCTGGAATATAAGAAATAAACAGACTGATAAGGGTGGAATGACAGAGCTGCAGAGTTTTGAGGATGGTGACAATTTCAATGTGAGGAAAACATCTGTTTGTGTGCTCTGGATTGAAATAATCAAACACCTGCACTTCCACGTGTGTGTTCATTCCTGCAGACTCCTTTGTTCCCGCGAGTTTTCTGGGTGTGCGCTCCAGGACGGGTGTGCAAGAGGCTGGTGTGGAATTGTTATTTGTGTGCTGTAGGTGTTTGCACCTGCGAAATGCAGGTGGCTGCTTAAACCTGTGTTCTCATGAGCAGACGTGCAATGTGTTTCCCTTGGTTTCTGGAGAGGTCTGCCAGAACTAGCACTTTAATTTCTGTGTGTCTCATCCTCTCCATCTTTGGAGTAGAATAATTAAACTCACCTCAGAAATAGCATCATTGTATGTTAATTACCGAGTTTCCAACATTACGTGGAGATGCCATAATTACAGTTTGGGGTTTGTTTTTATAATAAAAGTTGCTTATGAATATAAGGTCTTACAGAATTAGAGAACTAACGACAGGAAAGACTGTGGAGTCTTCCCATCTCCCAGCAGTCTGTTTTTTGCTGTTTATTTATTGCTGACTTTTATTTTGCCTTTAAGCCAAACACTATGGGTTACTCATATAGCATATGCTTCTTCACTCTGCACACAAGTAAAAGCAGTGATCTCCAGATCAGGATAACGTTTTAATAAATCTTGACTGAGGATGCCTGAAGTGGTACGAATGCTCACACTGTGTAAGGCACACAGATCTCTGGGCACGCCACTGTTTCATATTAAGTAGGAGTTTGGTAAATTGGGTGGATTACTCGGATTTCATTAAAAATTAAATGTACAATTATTTAGATGAATTTTTCACATATGCTTGTGGGCAAACAATTTTTGATTAGTTGTTGACATATAGTACACACAGTGCGTGTGTGTGTGCGTGTGCACATGTATATTTACATGCACGATATATAAATAAAATACAGACAGTAATGCAGTGTTAGGAAAGTCCAATGGTAGTCATTAATTTGACAAGACTTTCATAGGATGGGAAGAATGATCTTCCTCAGAGTGAAAAATTGTTTTCACTACATCACATTAAGACTTATTTATGCAACAAACAGTGTAAGAGCTCAAGATCAAGTGCAGCTCATCCCAGCTTGTTTTACTTATCTCTTTGAAGAAGTTTCTCTTCCAAATGATGCTGTGGAAGGAAAAACCATGCAATGCCTGGTACTCGCCTGAGGTTGAGGGATTTACATCAGTAAAGGAACTTTCTCAGTTTAATTTTAATTAGAAATCAGGTGGTAAAGCTGGGGAAAAGATTTGTAAAGATCTGAAGTGTCTGAAGAGTAGAGGCTTGAATAACACTGTATTAGTCATGAGGCGAGGAAGGAAGAATGTTGTCGTGATTTGAAAGTAACATTGTTCAGTAAACGAAGATGTGTGAAGCAGTTGCTAAACTAAATTAGTTCTGAGGCTTGGTGCACGTTTGTGCAATTCTGTTCATTGAAGCTTTGAACAATTGTGAAGGAGAAAACAGAAATACAACTATTAAGAAAAAAAAAAAGCTTGAATTGTCTTCTGGTGGTGTTTATCTGCAGCGATTCAGCTGCGATTTTGCATATTTCAGGCAGAATCATTAACTGGCACAAATAAATAAACACAAACAGTACAGTGTAATTCTACTCTGAATTTTATTTTGTTGTGCTGGTCTGACAAAGACTTTGCTTTCTCTCACGCAAACAGAAGTTGTAGAGAAGTTTTAGGAGCCTGTGCCTCCTAATTTTTCTACAGAGGCTGTTCCTCATCAGATGACCTTTTTCTAATGCATGAATTCAGTGTGCGGAAAGGGTAAATCTTGTGGTTTGAGTGTCCCCTGTAGAATATAATTGAAAAATTGTAGCCATATACTTTGTATTGTATTATCTTGTGATTAATTTTGCTAAGATTTGGTGCTCCCAGCTCTCCGTGGGGAGGAGGGGACAGTGTCTGCACTCTCAGGTCATGTTCTCACCTCCTTTTATTGTACCCCTGACACTTACCCGTCTGCCCGGGATCTTTACCTTCGTGCCATTACACTTGTTGCTGTCTTACTCAGTTAAGAAGTACAAATAGCCCCAGCATTGCCAGCTGCAGTCCCAGGCTGGATCATTACTCCAGATTTGAGGTTAATCAACTGCAAATTCCATTAGCTTCATACAGAGTGAAAATAAAGAACAGACGGTCTCGCCTGTGAGCCAGAAGTCAGGTGCAGCACAATACGGCCAGCCTTCAGGTAGAGGGATTTTTTTCCCTTCAGCCAGCATCTCTGAGGCCAAGACCGAAGGAGCAGATCAAAACAAGGTTTTCATGAAAGTTTTATAGACTCACATCCCTTTTTTTTTTCCCCCTTCCATTTTCTCTCCACTCCCAATTGCAATTGTTAGTTCTTCACTTAATTCTGGGGACATTTTTACCCCTTTTTCTTCTGACCACTATGGGAAGTTGTTGCTAAGAGTTGTATTCTCAGGCATCTTATGTTCTTTACCTACTTGTTGATTCTGCAACATGCATTATTGCTTGAGGAAGTGCTGAGTGAACTTTGAGGGGGATTTGGGGGGCAGTTCACTACTGAAGACACATTTACTAAGATCCGAGTGCTGATGACAGGCACAAGCACCTTGTGAGCTCTGCCAAGGATTTCAATAGGGCTCACAATATCAAAGCTGGACACACAGGAGAGCAGAGGCAGGAACCAGGCCTAGACGCTTCCCTGCTGCTTTTATTCTGTGCGCTGTCTCCCCTCACACCCCTCAAATTGTGGTTTTGTTTGTCATTGGTGGTGTTCTCATGAGTCCTTTTGAAATGTTTAATGTTCTTCTTTTTGCATGTTCTGCAAGCAGTCAATATTTATAGAAATTACAAACTAATCTGCAGTTGAATGCAAAAATAATGCCCCTGATAATCTCCGTTCTCTAAAGCAAAAGCTTTCCCATCAAACAGAAAGAACTGCAGCAAAGTCAGGCCTGTGGCCAGAAGTTGAGGTGTTGCTGCAGTCAGAATCCTCTGCACTTTCCGGGCTGAATTCTCAAAATGTACATTAGCACCATGTTTACCAAACAACATGAATTTTTCTGTGCATCTTTCTCTCTTCACCCAGTTTTGGTGGGGAAAGGAGGTGCCTCTGTGTGTGTGTGTGTCTGTGTGTGTCTGTGTGTGTGTGTCTCCCTATATACATATGTTAGATTATCACTGGCATGCCATTACAAAAGGTTAGGGAAAATATTGCCGCCAACAGAACTAAAGATTAAATAATCCAATCTCTGGGAACTGTAAACTAACAATCACTATCACAAACGGGCCCTTTCTAATCATAGTTTGTGGTGGAATGAAAGATGCAATTGTCTGGAATTGATGAATATGGGATCCATGCTGGCTTCAGGGTCAAAGGTGACTTCATGCAAAGGTCCCTTTCTCTCTGGCACTGCTGCCTTTGTATAGCATAGCTTGGCAGCTATCTCTTTGCACTTCGGCTACCTGCCAATGCAGCTGGTACTGTGCAACTGTCTGGTACAGACTACAAAGCATCACTCAGCAACCAGCAGCTCCGCATGGGGCCCCTTTTCTGGGATGACAGAGAAAGATGGGCTATACATTCTGCCATCTATGCCCATTAAAAAGACTCTTAAATTGCATTACTACAAGTTATTGTTAATTATGTAGTAGTCACTGGATCTGTATGATCGTTTTAGGGGTTGATAATCTTTACTGTATGCTGGCAGTGCGAGTAATCAAGAGGGAAAAATCAGTATTTTGTTGTGTAAAAAGTAAACTACTTATGTGGTGAGTTGCTCTTGTCTAGCCATATAAATTAAATCTTCACTTGGATTATGTTCACCATGGGTTTGCAGCATGTACAGGAACAAAAGTGACTGAACTAGACAAATTAGTTGTGATGTTGTGTCCTTACAGCTTCAACATTCATGTTGCAGTTAGGCTTGAGAAGTGTTTTTGTTGGTGTTTATCCTGAAATCTTTGTGGGTTATTAAAATGTACCTTGAGCAGAAACAGAGATGGAAGAAAACAAAGTTCCTGGGCACATTAAAATAAACAATTTCAGTTTAGAAATCATAAAAGTTACCAGTGATTAAAGGAGGGCCTTCTGATAATGCAAGTGGCATCACTAGCAGACTGACGGGACACTGATTATCCTGCATACTTTTTTCCCCAGTAGTGCGTTTTCTTCCTATTCTTAAGAAATTGTTTGTCGTGTGGCCAACCAAAGGAAAATGTCCGCCCCTCCAAAAGCTGAGGCCCTCGTTGTCTCCTGAGGAATGGACAAGCTACTTCTGTTCTTCAGTCCGGGTGTGATGAATTGCATTGCAACTAAATCTGCAGGCCTGATTCCAGGGGATATTTTCCAACTCCCGTAAGTCCAGGAGTGTTACTATAAAACTGGAATCGCTAATCTGGGCAAGAGAGATTGGATTCACCTTCAGTAAGATGTATTGATGACTTACTCCATAGATCCAAGCTATTTCATCTTAAATATCTTGAGCCAAACGCTTAGCTCCTGTCAGCTGGCACAGCTCCACTGAGGTTAATGGAGATGTACCCAGTTTACATCTCCTGAACTTTCTGGCACTTCTTTTTCCCAAGATTTCAAGGGAAAATCTGTAAAGAAAATGGTGGGACTTTTTTTACTCGTGACTGGGGGGTTTTCCCCTTTTCTTTTTTCCTGCTTTCCCTGCACTATTTATGATCTTGCAGTTGCCTCCTGTAGAGCTGGCAGGCGGCCTAAGATGTACACCAAATTCTGGGAAGGAAGCAACACCATTTCTGTATAGTGCCACTGCAAGAGTGAGTCTGTTGGACCACTTTTATTTCCTCTTTTGTTCAAATTACACAAAAATCCGAGAGACCCAAGACACAACAGGAGGAGTCGAGAACCTTCAGTCTTCAGCTTCTCTCTTTCCTCCTTCCATCTAATATTCCTTTTCTAGCCTTGTGCTGGTATCGGCTATTTGAAATAGTTATATATAATTTAACATTATACAAAAGTATTGTCATATCAAACATAGTGAAATGGATTCCAAAAACACCATCTGGTATTTGGGAATGCACTGTGAGTTGGGAACGTGAGAAGAGATATTCTTTGCCACTTTGCTTGGGACCCAGCCATTAGCAGTGTAATTGCCAAGAAAAGGTGACAGGCTTCAGGCTTAATGCAAGTGGTTGGGTTTTTTTCCCTCTCTCTTCCCCAGCCTGTTAACTCTATGAGTCCTAAACTGAATGCAAAAGGCACTGTAAGGACAACGCCATGGAAAAAAAAAAATAGGCTCCCTTAAATTTAAAGGCAGGGCAGAAAATTAAAACAGTCACTGGGCTCCTATAAGAAGACTGGAATAAGTGAAAGCAAAATAAGCTTGTTGAGAGGAGGAAAGAAAACAAGCCATGTATGCTTTAAAGCTGCAGTGTGCTACACGGAATTGTTCTCTTAAGTAGTGGATTTGTAATGATTAGAGTTTCCCAAGCTTTATCCAAAAGCTCATTTCAAAGCCATCATTAGTTTCCTTTAATCCACCCAAAATTGCAAAACGCATATTGTGAAGGTCATCTGCGACCATTCTAAACCTGCCCTATTTGATGTTATCTCGCCTCTTCCTCCGTGTCTCCATCTATCCCTTTAAGGTGGGGGGGGGAAGAGAGAGTGTGTTTCATAAATTAAAATCTCAGATTGATTTCTGTGGGAATATTATTCTGCTGTGTAAGAATCCAAAGGGCATACACAGTACAGTTTATATAATTTCATGTTGCTACCACGTATGCTGCCATTGGCAGGTGTAATTCTAACAAGTTCTGCCAATAATTCTCACCTGAGAAGCAGATCAAACATGAGGGACGTAAAAAATCTGAGATATTTGAACAAGGATCAAAGTCTCTCTATTCCATGTAGGAAGGCAAATAAACTTTGCAGCAGAGGATGAAAATAAGTGAATAACACGGAAAGGTTTCAATCTTTGTTGATTTCCATCTAACATTTGAAATACAGCCTTGTATTGATTCTCAATTTTTTTTTAAAAAAAAAGCCACATTGATTTGTTTCGGTTTGTCAGAACTGTGATGCTACAATAGATCTGCTATTAAATTACACAAAATAAAATGATTTCTGGTGGGTGTAGCTAATGCTTGCCAAATTAGATGAAATGAAAGCTAACCCTCTTAGTCTAGCTGTTGTTTTTAAATATTTATGCCTTTAACAGACATTTGTGCGTGCCATGAGGGGGACTAGAAACTCCTTTGCTATCAGTCAGTTGATGCAGACATGCAAAATTCTTACAATCTCAGTACCAGACTCACACAAAACGTTCGTCACCGCAAGTTCTCTCCATCTCTTTGAAAAGCTCTCTCCGATTCCCCACACTGCCGCCTTGGCTCCCGTTACTTATTTATTTACTGCGATTGCATTTCTCTGCAAATGAGCTCTGTATGCAAAATTTAGGCTCCAAGGTGTAGCGCAGCTTTTCGGAGCTGAGCCTTTGGGTGCGGGGAAGGCGGTGGCAGCCCCGCGGCTGCCAGATTGCTGCAGGGACCGAGAGAGAAGCTGCGAGCCCAGAGCTTTGCCCTCTCTGCCGGCAACCAGACGGAGCGAAACTTTGCCCCGAAACACACACCGCCGAGCCCAGCCTCACCACACACCCCAGTGGGGCAAGAAGTCAAGCCCCACAAAAGGATCTTTCTGTTCTTTCCAGAGCTTTATGGGGTGCAATTTTATCCCAGCCATGCTCGGCCTGACCTTCAGTGCTGTTTGCTTTCTGAAAGGCAGAGATGGTCTCTGATACAGCTCTCGTTTAGTACCAGGTTTCTTGCTTTGAAGCGTGTCGATCCAAGGCAGTCCTCAACTCACTTAGTGTCCCAAACCCTCCCCAAAAAGAACCCAACCTGGGCAGCCCAGAAGAGAGATAAAATTCAGATTTCTATCTTACAAAAACAAACACTCTTTTCAAGCAGAATCACTCTCCAACAGAGTGTTGTATTCTGAGTCTTGTTCAGTACCTGCTGCTCCAACAGCCGCTGGCTTTGGAAGTGCAGCTCTGGTTAGGATGGGGTGCTGAGGGACCATCCAGCACGTTGGAGCACAGAGGGTTTGCGTGTGCAGGAACCAGGGCCACGCCATCAGTTGGGTGACAGTGACAGGCCACACCTGGGATTGCTGATTCCCTCTCGGGGAATCAAGAAACGCAACCAAAACTGTTTTGCAATTTCATTTCTGAAGGGGCATATTCACCTTTGAAATCTTTTATATCCAATACAAATGAAATGTGATCATACTCTTTGCATTCCAGTTCCTCCTGTAACAGAAATTGCACAAATTCTCTCCTTTCTGACTGTGCTTTTCTTTGACCTTTGCCTGTTAAATAATCCACTGTTTCTAGAACATGTATTTTATTTGATGGTTTTAATCAACAACTACAGTAACAAAAATCTGCATCTTCATTCACTAAGTTAATATTACAGAAGTGTGTTTTAAGCCTCTGTTGAGCACCTGCAGCTTCTGTGACCCAAAATCGGCTGCTGTGATTAATAGCAGCAATACTTTGATTCAGTGCAATTTATTCCCCATTTGTCCCCACCACACACTTTGGGACACCCAGGGGGTGTGCAGGCTGGAGCGTCCCATCCCTGGCTCCGTCCAGGTCTGGGCACAAGGGTGCTTTCCTGGGTGGGAAACTGCCAACTCCAGCACCTTACAGCTTTTTATCACCTCAACAGGAACGTGCCACCCACAGCAATGTGGAATTATTGGATCTTTCTCCTCATTTCTTTCCTTTTACATAGAGGGCTTTGCCTATTTTTTTCCCTCCCCAGCCTATGCCAGGCCGGGGTTTTGTTTTGCTCTCCGGTGACATGATGACAAACTGCAAATGAATGATCAGAAGTACTTAGAATGAAAATGGCAAAAATATTATTAGTTGCTGCCCCCCACCCCTGCTCCCGCACTGCTCTCCCGTTTTCCCCTCCCTCCTCTTTTGACGACAGGCAGAAAATGCAGATGCCAAGGCAGCGGAAGATATTTTTAAGCAGGAGCATCTGGCTCCTTGGCAGACTTCACAGGCAGTTGGTTTGGTTGTTTTGGAGTTGCCTCTGGGTCTGTCACATGTTTTGGCATCTGACTGATTGTCTGGGCTGCCTCCTCTTATTGGACATATTTTTTCTTTGACTCACCTTTGATTCTGAATTGTCTCTTTATTTTCATTTGCCAGTGAACAGCAACTTCAGCTGATCCTGAGCTTGTTTATATAGAAATAGTCCCTGTTGTTCCCTGCCTGTGGCTCACGGGAGCCTCCTGCCTGCCCAGTCTGTGCTTCCAAAGGTGCTTCCTACAAATGCTCCTTCCTTGGGATTCGGGTCAGGCTCTGAGCACTCCCTGGGAGGGAAACTGTTCCAAGGAGAAGAATTTTCCTACATCCGAACATGCAGCCCAACAGCGCAGAGACACTGTTTCAGATATATGCTGTATCTTTTTGTATGTTTGGTTGGGGGGTTTTTAAAACATATATGTAAGATCATTATTTTGGGGATAAGGTTTGTCTTAAAACAGTGTAGTTTCTTTGCAAAGTTTTAGAAAACTTCTTAAAATGACAGCTCTGTTCCCTGCCTGGAAAAGTTATATGCGCTTAGCAGCATTTGTTTCTCTGTTTTCTCTGCGTGATAAATCATGGGCAAAGCTACTTTTTCACTCAAAAGTACCTTTTGCTCCACAAACATCGCGGTGAGGCAGTTTGGGAGCCCGTCCCTGCGACCTGCCCTGGCCCACACGGAGCCAATCCCGGGATTTTCCGAGTGCCAGGGCAGCGAGGTGGCAGAAACAGGTGGGCTCACAGCAGGGAGCAGCAGCGAAAGCCCCGCCACAAGTTCTGCTGGGATTTTTTTATGTGGCTAAACTAAATCTAATTAAACCAGAGCGTGTTTAAATGGGCTTCATTTAACGTGCACGTTGTGCCGCTCCTCTATTAATAACAGCAGCTCTTGTTTTTATTATTAGTGGTATCAGTATTCTGTGTTTCCTGATATTCCCAGGGATTGAATGGATTATTTCTCAGAAGGATTGGGGTTGGGTTTATATTTCTAAAATGCTGGTTTGGATCTGTCCTGTGAACTAGTCCTTGCTGTGCTCAGGAGGCATCGCAGAGACTCAAAGATGAGATATAAATCTGTTTTCAAGCTAAAACAAAACCATATTCCATAGAGAAAGTGTTTTTCTTTTAAGTGAGCTACAAATAAAAGGGAGGGGGAAAAATGCTGCTTTCTAAATAAATTTGTAGTGTTTGAAGGCAACATTATCAAAAATCTCTTTCACTGATCTGATGTAAAGAAGGCATCATGTAACTTATATGTTGCTTGGAATTTTTTCCTTAATTACACCAAATCAAATTAGAGTTCCCCAGGGAAAAACATAACATGACATTTTAAAACTAAAGCTCTCTGTGATTTTCATTGGAGTTAAAGTATTGCCTTTTCTCCCACTGGCCTCTCATTATTGCCTCAGTCAGGTACATGTTCAGAAGACCTGTGTGTTATTGCTGTAAATAGTAAGGAAGCTAGAGGACAAGGAATTGGCATATATGGAATAAAGCCATTTATTCCCAGACAGGACTTCTGGGGCAGCTGAGCCCCTTATCTCCTCTCCTACCTGTACACAGCAGGGAACTGCAGAGTAGCTCCAGTTAGTCTCCAGGTACTTGGAGTTGAAAACACAGAGAAAGTTGACTAGAAGAATTTTAAAACATGAGAGAAGCTGTATTTGCAGTTAATTTAGTGTATGTGGAAAGGAAAAAAAATTATTTTCAAAGAAATTTTAATTCCTAAACCAGTGGAGAAGCATTCAGATGCAAACCCCACAGGTGTGAATGCAGACACACTCACACACACCTCACACAAAATTACTTTTACCTGAGTAAAAGTAATCCTATCCTGAGACTCGGCCTGACTGATTGCAGGAAAGAAACCCAGACCCCAGATCTGTACAGGAATATTAGTAAACATTTTCACTGAACACAGTATCACAGCTCTGGTGTTCACAGAAGGAATCCTGTGAGTGCAGTGAGTGCCTGTGTTCTGAAATCTGAAAATTAGTATAAAACCAGCAAAGACCCCGTCTACTCTATGGTTTTAAAGTCATCTTGGTATTGTAGGGAATGTGAATCATAAATTTTGAATAGACGGGATTAGCAATATTCTCAAGGGGAATCCCAAAGGACCTATCTCCAACAAGGAAGGAATCTCGTAAAAGACATCCACAATAAATCCTTTCATAGGCCTTGGCACTTGGCTGTAACTCCGTAGATTCCCTGTTGGGTTTTCCTACGAGGGGAAAAAGAAACAGGTCCTTTTGGGCTTTTGATTTTGTGAGTCAGTTTTGTGATCCGAAAACACCATATGGGTGCTTTCACCTTTGTTTTTCAGCACCTGCAGCACTTGGCAGATCCACGGCAAAGCAGAAGCAGCGGCACAAAACAGGATATTACTGGGAGAGGGAGATGTGATTCCAAACTCTCTGTCCTCTTGGGGCAAGCAAATAGCAGAAAGCAGCTACGGGGCCGTGCCAAACCAGTCCTGGGGGACGATGTGGTTACAATAACTAATTTTGAGAATAGCCTTGTTCGTGCTGCTCTAAGTCTGTGCAGCCTCCTCCAGCAGGAGACTCGATTTTCAAGGGCACAGCTCTAAGAGTACAAGATTGTAATCTCTGAACAAGAGTTACAGGCTTTGGGCATTAAAGAGCGAGGGGCCTTTTCTGTCTTGCCCATGAACAGTTCATGGAATAATAATCAAGTCTTTAGGAGCACAGTGATACTCCTTAAAATCCCTTGGATCTGACAATGCTGTGGACAGCACTGCAGCTGGACAGACACACTTCTCAAGGGAACAGACTCACCTTTAGCACTTCTGGCTTGGTCTCTTGGCTTCTCCTAAGGTCAAGTCAACACACCTTCCCCACCAAGGTAACTCACTGTATTTCTCGTCTAATTATTAAAAAATAATACTCAGTCAAAATCAAGCTGTTCCAATAAATCCTTATCTACGTAGTTGATTTTTAAGCTTTCAGGAAGGCTACAAACAGTCCATCTGTCTTGCCGTATCCTTTTCTGTGGTCTGTTTTATGGCCACAGCGGGCTTTGGGTTTCTACAAGACTGACTGAAGGGAAACTTGAAAAATATTGAGGAAAATAATGAAGTGAGACCATTTCGCTTGACACGGATCAGCAGTCTTCAGTTTACCAATAGAGAGAAAGGGGTTAATTGACTCTATGAATATTGAACACTGCCCTGGACAAGGCCAAGACTCACTCCATCATCACATCAGCCCTTTTGTAGACTCTGCAAACATGTTGTAAAAGATGAATGATGAGCTTGACTTCCCTGCTTTCCCTCAGTGTCATGAATTTCAGTGATTTGAGAAAGGTGGTTCTGTTGTCTTTTGTAGCTGAACTAGGAAACAGATTCATCTGGTTTCTCTCAACTCCAATGAGTAGCAAGGGAAAATACAAAACTGTTCAGAAATCATTTGTCATCAGGACACAGAGCTAGCTGAGGTCACAGCTAGGACTGAATATCATCTCATAAATCCCCTATAAGCTCTGACCGGTTACATTGGTGTCACCAAGAGGCTCAGAGCATCTTGCTACTGCAAGTTTTGTAAACCTTTATTCCCTTCAAATTGAAAGGTGCTGCTGCTCCCAATCAGACTTTCCAAAACAAGGACATGGCTTGGCCACTGTTGAGATGGATTTAGTCTCCCAGAAAAGTTGTTTTCTCTGCCACCATCTGACACAGGTGGAGCTTGTGCCAACGTAGCGAGCGCAAATTACAGCCAACGTGACGCAGAATATCTTGTGCACGGACCTGTTGTGTAGCTGTGTAATTGCTTGGCATGTCGTTGGCCCTTCACTTGTCCCCAGTGATAGGTGTGTGAATGGGTTTATAAGAATAATAATTCCCAAACTTAGAGCCAGCTCTTTTCCTCTCTCCATTACCCTGCTGGAAAAGATTTCACAGTTGTTTGTGTTGGTTGCAGAAGCCCATGGAAGAGGTGAATTTAATCAGAACTTTGGCTGTCACTCGCCTCCTAGAAGAGGTTTTTTGGAGCTCCATTTCCACATTCAGAGCAATATAGCTTTCCTCGTATTTAAAATGATCCAAGAGTTGATCCATAATGAAGATAAAATAATGGCTTAAGATCTAGATCACCTGAACCTAAACTTATCCATCGAAATAAATCCATGGACCAAAAAAAAAAAAAAAAACAAGAGAGAGAGAGAGAAAAGAGAGAGAGAAGAAAATCAAAACCACATCTGAACTAGGAAAAATTCTCCTCCCACCTCTCCAGGTTCACACAGAAATGTGTGATATTGAAAGGGCAAACCATGGTATGAATTTCGCTCACCTGTTGTGGCGCTGAGATCACTGATACGCTGAGGTTATGGGAGTGAATCCTGGGATTCACTGCAGAGGGTAGCAAGGAATATCAGGTGCTTTGTACCTGAAGTTTAAATGAACATTTAAACATAACTCAGAAACACAAAAGGAAGTTTCACTGTAAAATTTGAGAATGAGAACACTCTCCTGATGCACTGCATGCTTGTTACCAGAGCATCAATCACTCTTCCTCTGACTTGTTCATGAAATAGATCCTATTTTCGTTTCCCACTCAGTGTTTTTCTTGGGGATTTGTGCTCAGCACCCTCCCCAAATACCGGGAGCCCCTCAGAGCAAGAGCAGAGCACTGTGCTCCCTTTGTGCTTTCCCTGGGACAAGGCTCTCTCCTTCCATAACGACTCAGAGGGTCAGTGAGCTCTGCAAGCCTCAACGCTGCTCTGTGGGTTTGGCTTTGTTGGTTTGTGTCTAATCTATGAACTTTACATCACTTAAGCGTAGATTCTCCCTGTGGTTTAGTACAAGCAGCCAAAGGTTGAATTCATACTGTGTTCTCACAGGTGAAACTTCACTGACTCGTGCCAAGCAATATAATCTGCATGTTCCCAGTTTACACATTAAATCTATGGGGTAGAAGTGGGCAAAAAGGAGGAAATCTCTTATTACCTATGTACGGTGAGAAATAACATTCAGTGGGTGGATACAGTTTCTCAAGGAAATGAGCTGTCTCTGCTTTAAAGGAACATTTCAATAGGAGTGAATAATTTGAAGCATAAACTGAAATAGGAAAATTCACTTCCCACTTTATTCCAGAAAATATCAGTGATATTCCTCAGGCAGGACATGTATATGTTATCATTAAGGTCATTTGCAAACCTAGATTTTGACCTTGCTGGAGTGCAGAATTTACAGTGACTCCTTTGTTCACAGAGGTGGAAGATTTTTTTTTTTGTAAGCAACCGAGACAAGTGTTCTGAAAGATGAAGGTGAGAATGAGCAGGGAGTTGTCACTGTTGAGATTCCATAGTGTAATTTAAAAACTATTTTTTTAATTACAGCTCATTATGGTTTAATATGTGAAAATATACTCATTCTTGAATTGTGTGGTATTTCAGTGCACACAGACCCTTTCTTCCCTACCCAGCATCCCGAAATTCAGGGATTATTCTGTATCCTGTGTTTGTACAGCACGGACCCCAGAAGGCTTCCCATCCATTCCTCAGGCTCCTAAATGCTGTTGCAGTAAATACAAATAACATCCCTGAATTTCAGCATCAGTTATAGAAATATTTTCTCTTCCTCAGGAAAGAACTGGACTTGTCTGGATTTAAAGATCCAAGTTTTTATTTCCAGAAAGCAGACCAAATGGAAATGACAGTCTGCTTGTGGAGAGCCTCATTGACCTGTAGGACCACAGGTAGTTAATTTTTGGTATAAAGCAAAATACTTTTCGTTGTTACGCTGAGGTTCTATACAGAAAACCGAAATGCAGGCGTGGGGACTTGCTGGGAAGTTAGAAGTGTAAAACCTTCCCTTCAGTAAACACTTTCCCTGGGAATTTTTAGTGAAAATCACAGGAAGGCAAACTGGGGAGATGAACTGCTCTGGTTCATATGAGTTCAGTTCTTGCCTTTCTCAGTGACTCTGGGGAACTCTGTTTGTTTGTTCCTGAATCTCCCCACGTTTAAGGCATCAGAGGTAACACACCATTGCTCTGTAAGGACATTGGGAAGGTAAAGGCAGCAGGAAGGGCAGCAGATAAAATACAGTGGTGGGGCAGGTCCACATCTGGCAGATGTGCACTGATGTGTGGTACTGCAGGGTGTGAGCTGCATGTTTGCATAACTGAGCTGAACTGAGACTGTCGGTAAGTCATACAGATGCTGTGCAATGTATTGGTGACATCAGCTGAAATGCAGCTCAACAGTTGGAACAGAAAATTGACATTTTCCTGTTTTCTTTGCATGAAAGCAGCTATGAAGGACTTGACTTCAGTCCAAGACTGAAAAGATTGTCCCTTGTAATGGACTGTCCTAAAATCATGTTATCCCATAACAGGATTATCCATGGGAAGATAGAGAATTGATACCTTCATCCTATAAAACGAGAGCCTTAAAATAATCTCCTTGTTAACCTGCTAGTCAGCTTTAGGGCAAAGAAGTGACAAGTCAGCTACTTCCCAGATTTCTGCAGTTTTTTAGGAAGAAGCACAGACAAGACCTGGTGTGATGAGTCATAACACACTTTTGCCATACTACAGCATTTCCAAGCTCCCCCTGTAAAAAATCGTTTTCCTTTAAAAGCAGGAGAGCCCCGGCAGCCCAGCAGCCCCAGCACTATGGAAGGGACTGTGTCACTCCAGCTATGCCGTGCCTGCAGCCTGTGCCCCGGTGATTGATGGATCCTCCAGATCCATCGTGACCTTGCTATTTGTATCAATGGGCATCCTGTCGGAAGCCCCAGGGCTTCTGTCACACTGACACCCTCACAAGCCCATCACAAGTTTCATGTTGCAAGTACTTTCCTTTGAAGCTGCAACTCCTTTATTTAGCCTGCCCCGAGTACAGTTGTTTTGTCCACCTCCAGTGTTTCATCAGCAAACGCATCTCTCTGTGCTCTCAGTTGTTGCCACACTGTGAGGCAGTGGAACAACAGGACTTTGCCAATTAGCAGCTGTATTTCTCATCTCTCTTAGCTGTTGTTGCTTTATTTCTGACCTTGGTTATTACAAGTTTATCTTCAATATACTCCCATCCTCTCTGCAGCATCATGGTTTAGGGAAGCAGGAGATTCACTCAGTGTTTCTCTTCTAAACTCTGGACACGTGACAGCATGTCTTGATGCAGAAAGTGTGGAGTCCCCTCCACTTAGTAGAGAGTCCAGCACAGAGCAGAACAAGTGGGAGCTGGTGTCCAAAGCACAGGCTGAGAATTAGGGCTTTAAAGTAGGTTATGCCACCAAAAACCACAAAAAGAAAGCAAAATTCAGGTGGAACAAGCAGTGTCACAGAAACATAAATTATTTCTGCTTGGGGCTCCTGATCTCCAACACACACTCAGGCTTCCAAGAACACCTTGCCAGTGACTCCAGAGCATCTCCTTTGCATTCTCCAGTCCCTGTCCCAGCCTTGTTTCTCTCCTCCACTGGTGGCAATCCAGCTGGAATTGTCTGTTCTTCCCTCTCACCACTGATAAATGCAGAGAAGCGTTTTACTTCATTTTTGAATGGTTTCAGCAGAAGGAATGGTATCAATAAAACAATAAAGCTTCTACCAAATATGACAAAATGATTCTTGGAGGTCACATCACTCCCTTCCTGGATAGCAGAGCTGTTCTGGGGCTGTCAGCCCATTAGTCTGATAGGATTGTCATGATAACCAGAAAAATATAGTCTGTCTGAACTCAGAGAAAAATTCCTTCCTCTTGCAAAAGCAAAGCTTTCGATCTCTGTGTGCCCTGAGATGCAAGAGGAGGTGACTGAAGCCAGCGAGGTTCCTACAAATAGAAATCTTTATCACTGTAAATCAACTCAGTGAGTAGCAATCGACTTCTTTGTCTCTAGAGACATTTAATAAAGTACCTTGCAACCTCTTTGTCATCCATTAGTCACCAGATATTGGACATTCCATTTTAAAAGCACCATTTCTTCTTTTAAATATATGGCCTATGAAAGATCTATATTTTACCTCTTTTTGGATGGACACGTTAAAAGGATATTCTTACTTTCCACGCTGGATTGAAAGTGCTAAGAAGATGCTGTTGCACATGAAGAAAATGTAAACACATATTTAGCAAGGATTTTGCTTTCCTGTTTTTACTGTTAATAAGGTGTACGCAGCTCCACACTGGTTTGGCTATTCCTCCAGAATAGTTGCTGAAATTCAGCCTGGCCAAGGATTTAGGGAAGACAGCATTATGGAAAATAGGGAGAACTATTGTTACCTTTCATGTAATATTTACCAAAATCTATAAGCCAAAAAGTAGGTCAAATTTATCAGCTGCTGGAGTTCGTTAGTGTGCATATGCTGAGGAGTAAGGACATTCTCTTCATAGAATCCAAGAATCACAGAATGTTTTGCGTTGGAAGGGACCTCAAAGCTCAACTTGCTCCACCCCCTGCCATGGACTGGGAGAACTTCCACTAGACCAGGTTACTCCAAGCCCTTTCGAACTGTAACAGTTCCAGGGATGGGTCACCCACAGTTTCCCTGGGGAACCTGTGCCAGGGCCTCGCCAACCTCACAGGGGAGAATTTCTTCCTATTTTTCCTGTATTTCTTCCGCTTGCTTTTAGCTGATTTGTCACCAACATCTGGTTCTGCCTGTGCTGCAAGTTCGCATGGTAACAGATTTCAGTCCTCAAAGGCAAGAACTGTGGGAGGCTGAACGTGCCACTAATCTGAGCTTTGGCACAAAATAAAACACACTCCAAGTCTTCATGGAGACAGCGCAGAGCTTGACAATGCAAAACCTCGAAAGTCCCAAAATGTCATTTAACAAATATGAAGGGCATATATTTAGTTGCCTTTGTTTAGTCTCCTGGTTCTCTAGTCAATGTCATTTTTGTGGGATCTGACGCGTGATTTTGACATCGACAAACACTGTTCTCACCACAGGGTGCTGTTGGAATGGGCACTGTATTGTAGGACATCTTGTACCACTGTGTAACTGGACCCCAGCTCCCTGGGAAATTTTCCATTTTTAGCTGTTCTCTCCATAGGCTGATGACACCAGCATTTTCCATCTGGATCAACATCTTTCCGACTCCTTACTCTGCATCCCAGAGTAAGACTTACCAAGCTGTGCTTCCACGGCGGGGCAGGCAGAGACCTTGCTGACACTTTGCAATGAGTGGAACATGGGTTTCTCTGCAGTTTCTAATTCTGTGAAACAGTGACCGTGGACAGGACTCAGGTGAATGTCTTAGCAGTGAGGAATGCTGCAGTTGATACTTGCACTTTTCAGTAAATAGCCTGATATTCACGGTGACAGAGTTCCATTTCTCTGGAGTGCTTTATTACATGTCTTTTATTGGCTTTTTGAGTTCAGATTCTGTGACTGGTGTATAAATTTTATTTTACTATTATATTTCCTCCTTTTATGTTCTGCAATTACATTAACTCAGCCTTTCCCAATCAATAATCACTGCAAACAATTTGCCTTTCACTGCACATACAAACCCTGTAATAATGGTCTTCAAGTCTTTATAGTTTCTTTAGTGGTGTTAAATTTATTATACCTTATTAGCATAGGAAAAAGGATCAGTAAATGACCTGCTGCAGAGGCAGGTGAGTAGCAGACTTCTTGCTAAAAAAGTACTCTAGAATGGGGAAAAAACCCCAAACCCAACATTTTTTCCCCAGAAATTTGTAGCAGGGCTGTAATCACCAGCACAAATTCTCTGTGGTAGCTTTTAAAATCTGTGCAAGCTCTGTTCAACTTCTTGAGCATGTTACTGGTTCCTCGGCCCCTTTCAGTGGTGAATGAGGTCAAACAGGATTAACACAATGGTCCTTTCTGGCCTCAAAAATCAAAGTGAGCATTGGAAGGGTGTGACCGTCCCCAGTTTAACTGGAACGTGCAGAGAAAGGCGAGTGTGTCAAACCTCTTTCCTGCTGCCCCTCCCCCTCTGCTCCATGGGCCTCTTCACTGAATCCTGAGCAGGAACAAGCAGAGGATCCCAGTGCTGCTTCCCTCCTCCAGCAACTGGGAAAGGGAAGAGCCCTGGGCACAGGGGGCTGGGAGGGGCCACAAACCCCTGTAGCTCCCGTGTGATGCCAGGGAACCAAGAGAGCCGGGATGAAGGCACGCAGGGCAGTGGGCACAGTGGATCCTGCCCCACAGACTCTGCAGGGACAGGTCAAGCCAAGGAATGCTTGGCTTCTCCCCCTTGAGGGAAGTAAGATTGTTCATATTATTTTCTGTAGACTTCAGGCAAAATCTTACTCATTTTATTTACAGAAACTGCTTCAAGCCATTGACTTGAGCAACACTACTCATACGGGTAAAGGAAACAAGAATTTGGCCTTGTGACAACTTTAAAGTCCTAGGATTTATGTTCCTTGCATCCCTCAGATATGTTTGCAAATGTTGACGCATACTCCTAGATTTTCACTCATAAAAATGCTGCTTGTGTTTTGGAGTTTCTTAGAAAAATATTTTTAAATCACTTTCCACCCTTAAGGGCCTTTTGAAATTCACACTCCCAAGGCAGTAAAACAACACTCCAGGTTTGGTTTTAACAGGGAAGAGGCAGGAAGCTGGGGCTTAGTACACTGCTCTCAGAACAGTAGGTGATTCTGAAGACAGCTTTGGTGTCAGCTCTGAATATCCCATCTTGTACCAGTTCAAGCAAGACCAACATATTTTATTTTTTCACTTTGGCATTCCAACATTTAATTTTATTAGCTGGGAGGGAAAAAAAAAAAAACAGTGGACATAAACTTTTAATGGAAGTGTATGAGAACTGACACATCAGGAGCAATTGCAAATACAAGACGTGTAATGTAAATCTGCAGGCACTCCTTGCAGACCTGAGGCTTTGGCTCCGTGCCGTTTAATGGCCTCAGACATTCTTGTCTGTCAGTAAAAAACCAAACATTTTGTCTTCAGTGTGATGTATACCTAGCAAGTTGGCATATTTTTTAGCATGACTGTCTTTGAATAGGAATTGAACTCAGCACCTCCCTCCCTGAAAGCATTGACTGACCTTCAGATTGACCTTTGTAGCTGCTGCCTTGTCCTGCATTCCAGGCTGCAGGATTCCAGCAGGAGCACAGCCCTGCAGCTCCAGCATGGGTCACTCTAGGAAAGAGGAGACCAGTCCATAAAATCAAAGAATCCTGGAATGGTTTGGGTTGGCAGGGACCTTAAAACCCGTCTTGTTCCACCTTCCACCAGCCCAGGTTGCTCCAAGCCCCGTCCAACCTGCCCTTGGACACTCCCAGGGATGGGGCAGCCACAGCTTCTCTGGGCAGCCTGTGCCAGGGCCTGCCCACCCTCACAGTAAAGAACTTCCTCCTGATATCTAATCTAAAATTACGCTCTCTCAGTTTGAAGCCATTCCCCCTTGTCCTGTCACTCCAGGCCCTTTTAAATAATCTCTCTCCAGCTCTCTTGGCTCCCTTTAGGTACTGGAAGGCCACAATTAGGTCACTTCAAAGTCTCCTCTTCTCCAGGCCAAATAATATGAAGCCTGCTGACCTTCTGCAAGCTGAGTGCACGTTTGTGAGTGAAGGGTTGAACTGGAGTGTACGGTGAGGCAACGCTGCTTTGGGGCCAAAGTCCAAGAGCCCCCCACCCTTTCCAAGGGGCACACTAATAACCCAGATGGATTTGGTTGCTTCCGCTTACTTTTCCCGGTGCTTACCCTGACTTCTGTTGTTGTAAGTAGTACTGTGATTGCAATGAAACCTGATTCTGTGTGCATGCCATGCCATATGTTCCCAGGGGATTAGGTACGGGTGCTCCCACAGCTCCTGGGACCACAGCGCCGCGTCCTGCTCTCTGCACTGGGATCTCAGCACTCCGTGCCTCTCCCTCCTTGTACCAGGAATGGGGTACCCTCATAGCTTTGCCACAACAGCACCAGGGAACTGGATAAGCTGGATCTCGGGTCAGGCTTCTCTTTCTCTTGTAATAACTGGGGATATTGCAAGGAGATGCTAAAGAGATGCTGTGAATTTGAGCCAGAGCAGGCATGTTGGTCCGAGACCTCCTGGTGTGAGGTGAGGGAAGGGCTTGGGCTGGGCTGTTTGGGGTAGGAAGGAGAGGAGTGTCCCACTGCCCTGACCACCAGCCTACACTGCATCCTTTCAGCATGGGGTGAAGGCTTGTTTTTCCAGTTAGAGGAGGACAGCCTGGAACTAAGGAATTCATGAACCTCTGCTCCACACACTGCCATATCCCACAGCTCCCTTCACCACCTTTGGAGCCTCTGTGGTGCTGTGACACCTTCAGCAAGTAGGTATCACGAAGGACTCAACTGATTGTTCCTGGCACCTGTTACAACACACAGTGTTGTCATTTTTCAAGGTGAAGCTTCTTGCCACTTCGCATAGGCCTCCCAAGTGGTAACCCCGGTGTTTCCAACCAGGGAGAGTCTCTCCATTAATTGTACTCTGTCCTGTAAAACTGCTATTAAGCAAGACAAATGGTGAACATCATATTGTGCAGCTTCTGTTTTAGCCACAGCTGACAACAGGACTGGGAAAAGGGAATTGGATCCTGATTTCCTATAGGACAGAGCAGCATTGCTGTAGCCCTTCTGAGATCAGGGATGTAATTACAAAATGGGTCTATAAACAAAAATTCACCATTATGGAGCAAATAAAACCAAAGGGTAGTTAATCCAGGGATATATCACACATCAAATTAAATCTCACTTTGCCTGCAGTAATAACAGAAATAATTCATTAAGATAAACCTCTAGATTATGCACAGCATCTGGAGATAGAATTAAGACCTTAGCTGTGAGTGCCTGTGCACGCACACTCGCTTCCTCCCCCCTCCAAAAAATGATGGCAGCATAAAAGGCAGTTTAGAGTTCACTGTTGAGCTTTTCCCATCCGTTTCCTCCTGGCACTTACAGAGAACACAAATGTGATTTCAAAGGAGAGCTGTCTCTGGAAGGGTAAAAAATTCCCACATCCTTTATTCTGCGAAGGAATGTAACATGATGTAGGGGCCTCTGTGCAGAGTCAGGAGTGCTCAGAAAAATGTTGACGGGCAGCCTTGGAACTTGATCTAACTTTTTATGAAGGCAGGGTGAGTTTTTCAGTGTATTTCAACAGAAGTCAAAAAAGGCCCTTCCGTCTGCTCTGCTTCACCTGTTTGGTGGAAATAATGCTGGTGGTGAAGCAGCTCATGGGCTGTTTGAAAGGTTTGTTATCTTAGTGCTGACTGTGGGATGACAAGTTTCATCTAAAGAGCTTGGATGTGCTAATAGAGGTAGAACTGAATCTGCATTCACAGTCTGAAGGTATTCCAGAATTTTACCAGACTGGCATTCCTGATCCTATCACAGACCAAGGAAGAGCAGTTCATTGCTTTGCAGCACACATTTACCACTTTTCAATAAAATCTGCCATTGTAACACATTTCCTTCCTATAATCCTGAATAATATTAAAGATGAGCAAACTGATTTGAAGTCAATAAAATCAGACCACAAAGCCTTAAAAAAACCTCAAGCTGAAGTGGATACAAAACTCCTTTATCATTTTGTTATGGGACAGAAATTCTCTCTTCCACATCTGTTTTCGTAACTGTGGTGCAAGCCCACTCTTACTGCCCTGCACTGGCTCTTACAGCTACAAGGAATATGCCCCTGGAAGCTGTCAAATGCTTTGACTCTGTGTTGGATGTCATTGCTGCTTCTGTTCTTGTTCCAGACCTTGCAGGAAAAACCCCTCCTTAGGACATGCCCAGGCCGCTGTAACAGAGCATGCTAAAGGATATGCTAGACAAACCTCTGCCAGGAACAAGCCAGCTTTTGGACAGAGGCTCTCACAGGGGATTTCTCCAGGTCCACACCAGCCCTGTTTTCATGAACCCATCAGCAAACCGTATGTTAAGAATTCTTACTGGCAGGAATTATAATGGTGTAATTGGTAGAGCAGAGATAAATCAGCACTCACCCATTCCTGAAGGCACTCTATTATATTCAGACAGTTCATTTTCTTCTGGACCTTTCTAGAAATGCCCTGACACCTTGTTTCCCATCTTATGCCCTGCAACAGCTGTTACAGCAAATGGATTTTTCTATGGCTCGTACTGAGTAATGTGGGGCTATAAATTAGTGCATGCTTGGGAGCTCCCAAGGAATAGCAGCCATCATCTAATTACATTTCTAATTACGGTTACAGGAAGACTAAGACCAGTAAAGAATAAATGTGTGGACTTGCAGCAAAATATGTATTTGGAGAATACCATCAAGGCAGCCCAAAATGTGGTAGAGACCATGAGACAAATTGAGGCACTCTGAGGGCCTGGGTGAAATACGACTGTACACAAAGGAACTGACAGTAAACCCATGGGAAAGGACAGTGATGGTTGGAGATGCAGGCATGAATCCAAAACAGAGAAAAGGCCTAGCAACGGGTGCCTGAAGGAGCAGATCAAGAAGACAGGATCAGAGGGAGTGGGAAAGCCACAACAAAAGCCAAGGCTGGGAACTGCCAAGTCATAGTATCTGCTGCAGGAGGGCTTTAAAATCTCATGGAAGTGGGAATAGGGACTAGCTCCTCACTCATGTGCAAGACACCACGGAATAGGCTTAAATCAAGTTTTGTTCCCCTCCAGAGGAGACCCCTGAAAGGGTCCTCTGCTCAATGTGGCGGCAAATGTCACAGGATTCCAGCTTCAGGGGAAAAGAATTCCTCTGGATTTGCCACTAAATTTGCTGGAAAAAAGTCTCGAGAGTACATTCAGCTGTCCAAAAGCACGGTCAGCTTTCTGATGTTGTGACCTCCAGTGATGAACAGTCTGTGACCTCTCCACAGTGCCTATTTCAGTGCTTGAGAGAGGATGTTCAAACCCCAAGGCCTCTCCTTGCAGTTCCCATTGCTTTACATCCACACTGGACACTGGGATCTTGAAAGAGGTGTTCCACAGGAAGCAGGGGAGAGGCCTACAAACATGAAAAAGAAAACTACAGAGAGGAAAGAAATACACCTTTCTCCTGTCCTTAACCAGGTCATGTTATCCACCACTCTCATCATTCTCCTTGTTTTCTCCTGACACATTTTGAATTAATCTGTATAATCTCTTGAATTATGATGGCCAAAACTCATTCCTCAGAAGGCAATGTTGCAAAACTAGAATTTTACCACTTTAGCTGTCTTGGAAAAGGAAGCTGAAAGAGATGCTTGAATGTAAGAAATTCAGGTGCAACTTTTTAGCATAAAACAGAATTAAAAGGAGGTAAAAGAATGGTGTATGGGTGATGTGGACAGAGATTCCCACCAGTCTAAACCACTGCCAGGCTGGATTTTAACAAAAGTCTCCACGTTAACACAAAAGTAAAATCAAATCTTTACAAATAAGGCTGAATCTTTTAGTTTAAACAGAGAAACTCTTACAGAAGGAGAGTTGTTGGTTCTGATATGACCCTGCTGACTTCCAGGTGTGGAATATGAACCAAGCTGCCAGCCAGGACTTGATGTGCAGAGCTGCAGGGTCTGATTCAAGTGGATACACATCAAGTCACTTGAGCCTGGAAATCAAATAAGAAACTGCTCAACTGGCTTCTCACTCAGATCCCTGTTAGATCTTTACTGCATCTAGGGCAGAAAAAGACTACATAACCAGCTTTTTCCAGTGTTATTTCTTGTTTCCACTTCAGTCTGTGGGGCAAAACCATCAAGTGGGAAAAGCAATTAGAAAAGCAAAGAGAACTGGATTAGGTCTTGCTTGACATGTGGACTTGACTCATGTCAGCACTGGCAGGAGATACGGGGAAACAGGGACCGAGGAAATGTCCAAATCTTTGGAAACGGAGGGAGGTGTGTTAGTGGTGTCACTTGGAAGGTAAAATGGGGAAAGATCATGTGGACTCTTTTTGCTTTTCTGTTTCCCACTCAGAGAAGTCCAGGCTTTGAGTTAGTTAATGCTTTGCCTTCCGTGTTCTCCAGCAGGTTCATTTAGCCTGTTGTACCCTGCCCATGGAGCACATCCCATGGACTTCTGGTGGTGTGTCTTCCAACCCAAACCAGTGGGTGACTCTATGACCATGCCTGCTCTGCAGGCCCACAGGAATGAAGAGTGATCTGTACGCTCAGGTTTCTCTCCCAAGCCCATAATCAAAAATATTAGTGATTTGCCTGATTTGCCTCTTCCCTCACAGAGATCTTACAGTATTTGAGATATCCTTTCATCCTAGACCAGGACTGAATTTAAGAAAAGGTACTTGTTCACTGCAGATTTATACTCCTCCCTCTCTTTTTTTTCCCCCTGGTTTCCAGTGTGTGCTGAAGCACTCAGATGCCAGATTATGCCTCAAAAATTCCTTGTTTGTTTATTTGTCCACTCCTGTGTCTGACTTGTGTTTCTCAGGCTGTTCTGACAGTACCTTTCCATGTGATCATTCCCTCTGTGACGATGCTAGCGCCAGGGTATGGGTACTTAAACCTCTTGCCCTCTGCAAGGTAACTGAGCTCCCACATTGAGCACTGACACTTGGAGTTTTGAAACTATCACTTGCTTAATAACTCTACATCCGTCATTCTTGGATGAAATCCATGGCAAACAGAATGTGAGAAAGTGAAAACTAATGAGCGTCTTCAAGAAAGGATAGGGAGCTTCTGTTATTTCATTTAGTCCTAAGAGTTTAACTTCTGCCACCTCCATCACATTTCCAAATGGTAACTAAAGGTTGTTACTTTTTCAAGTTGTGCTGTGTAGCACATTTCATCAATTAAAATGCACCCTCAATGTAAAATCACAACAGGGCCAGCCTGGCATGAAGGATGCTATCATGTCATTTTTTTTCTTTCTGTTTTTAAAGGATACTTTTGTCTCAAATTGCTGAGATCTTTATAGAGCAGATTTAAATTAAAGAAAACACAGATTTAAATATAACCACAGAAAGAATACAACATGCCTTCATCTTGGAGTACTATGCAATTTACACTCTGAGTGGAGCGAACTCTGCTTTGTGTGCTCTCGTTTCATGCTGTTTCTAATGGTGATTATTAACTGTCTTTGTACTGAAAGGACATAAATATCTCCTTTATTATGTGGGGTGTTATGCAATGACCCCATATGGGTCCAAAGCTTCCACAGCAGCGTTAGCAGATTGCACTTTCCAGACAGTTGAGGAGTTTAAGATGAAAGACTCAGCATTGCATGGCAGGTAGAGAGGAGCAGGCTGAGGATCAGAGTACCAGGGGCCTGCTCCCAGCTCTGTGCTGGCTCCTACACAGCCTCTGGGAAGTGGCACAGGCTGTGCTCCACTGCTGGGAGCAGGTCACTGGCTGCTTCCAACCCTCTTCCCTTTACCTGCGATTGATACTGGTTGTGTGAGGATGTTTTGTGGCAGTGTGGTGCGTTAGTGTTTTCACCCACTGTCTGTTTTTATGGCTGCACCTGCACAGCTGCATTTCCAGTTCTGCACCGGTACACCCGAGGCTGCTCAGCAATCCTGAACCACCCTCTGCCTTCCTTGCTTCTGTTTTCCCCCTGTATTTCTGTTCATGAGAGCTGGAGAAGGATAGAATTGGTGAAGGATGAAAGCAAGGAAATGTAGTGCAAGGTGTAAGTTCCTAAACTTACCAAAACTTCAATTAGGTGAAAAGAATTCAAATTGCAAGGGTTCCAGTTCAGGTGTTTTTACCAGTGGACTGAACTGAAAACCAAAGTCCTTTCTGTGTTACCAGACAGCAACTGGTCTCTTTGCAGGTCCTCATTAATCAGACATTGTGTACAGATCCTGACGTGAACAGAAATGAAGTCAAGCACCTTGCTCTATGCCCAACCAGCATCCCCTGTTTTGCCTTTTGATTTACTCAGGCTGAGCTTTGCACATTTTTTCTGCAGTTGATATCAGGTAACAAACTTCCATAAAAGTCTGTACCTAATGGAAATGATACAGCAAACATCCCCTGGCAGAGAAGGCAAGTGTGTTACTGGGTACCCAAATTAGACTAGTTTGAGTCAGACATCAGAATAAGATGTTTAGGCAACCCCTACCTCTTCCCAAGGGTACATCTTCAATCAATCCTGGCTCAGCAGGCTCAGCTGTCTAATCCATAAGGGACATTAGGACCAAGGGCACCGATGCAAAAACTTCTCCCACCAACCAAAGGGCATCCTCCCTCTGTTAGAGCAGAAATGCAAAGCTGAAAGGATGTTCAAACCCCACAGCATTCACAGCTCTGAGATTTCTTAGCAGTGTGCTGAAACCAAACTGAATAATGATCTGTGGTTTGGTTGTATTTAAAGTTGTTGACATTTCATTCATTTGCTTTTTACATCGCAGAAAACTATGTCCTGATGGTTTCAGCTGCAGTGATCAATAGGAGAGGTGGGTCAGCCAGGTAAATAAATGCAAGCCTTGCTGATCTACATGGTAATTGTCATATAGCTGACCCACACCAGCTTATGCTAGCTAAGAATATGGTATTCCATTTCTATTTTAATAAAGTTTGGGAAAGTTTCAGGTACTAATTTTTGTGCCGAGTTTCACCCTTGCTTTGGGTGAAGATTATCCTCCACAGAAACCTGAAGCCGTTCCAAAGCTGATTTACACAGAAAGTGCATTGATTTTGCTAGAGGAACAATTTTGCACGACCTCAAAGTCCCTGAATTTCCCAAGTGTGGAGGGTACAAGTAAATGCGTAACTCGATCTCCTCCGAGTCTTTCAGCAATGCCTGGAATCATTTGTATTCACAACAGTTTTCCAGCCTGAATGCAGGACCGGGATTTAGGTCTGGTGGAATGAGGTAGGGACAAAAGTAGGTCAGGCTTGGAATCCTGCTTTTCCAGCCTGCATGCTTCAGGATGAGTGCAGATCCCCAACGTCTGCAGGGCTAGTGATGATTCCCATCTGAATCACTACTTTAGATTTCATCAGCAAAATGATGCACTGGCTCTATTTTCACAAGTCTGCTGAAGTGCTTATGAAATAGATTTTTGGTTTTATCTGTGTGTCCTCCTTACTGCAAATACTGTGCTCTCAGAAAGAGAAAGAGCAATTTTTTCTATTGATGGAGCGGGTGAACAGCCATTCATTTACAGAGTATCTGTGTGTTCTGTACAATTCAAATGCCGCCTATTCAGCCAGTCAGATATCTTTGTTCTATGTCCAAGTAGGCATTTATTCATCACTACATCGCACTGCGATTCAAAGGCTCAGATGTTTAAAGATATATATAGTAGATATTTGGCTGGCACTGGCAAGCCTGAAAGGCTTGGACAGCCAAGTCCCATTGGACATCTAAGTCCTCTTGTTAAAGGGGAACAGAAACCGAGGCTCTCAGAGCCGACTTTCAGGCACCTACAACACTTGGACTGTGTCTCCTGGATGTTTAAAGGATCTGTTTTCTGTGACCATAATAAGCATGTGCAGCATGGAGGGATGCATGCATATCATGGGATGGGCATATCCAGCGACCTGTCCTGCATCCTGAAATTCATTGGTATAGAACCAGAATACTTATTTAATCCATACATAGAAGAAGTTGACTGAGAAGCCACAGCTGGTGTGCTGCTGTTGATGCTTATTAAACACATAATCATTTCAGTCTTACCTTGTGCTTCCCCATCTGTTGTATCTCCTCTATATCTCATCCTCTACTCAGACCTGAGCTCTTTGGGAAGGGGACCGTCCTGTCACTGAGTTTATACAGTCCCAAGTACCACACAGCCCCAAACCTGCACTCAGGCTGAGATGGTGGCACTCACTGTGAAAACTTCCTGTGTTGTAGAAGGGGAGTATTTTCAACACTTTAATACTTTAACTCCATCATCTAATGGGTTTACTTGGAGTGTTACTTGGAAGGTGGTTCTGTCAGGTATTTAAGACTAGAGCTTTTGATCGCCTCGTGTGACCTCCCATATACCACAGACTGTAGACATTCATACTTTTATTCCCAAGGGAAGGAGACTGATGTATGTTTGATTGGAGGTCAACTTTTGGAAAGCCATCCATTGTTGGGATGAGATCAAAGGGGGGAAAAAAGAGATATTCTTGTCTCTGCAATAGTTCGTCTCAGTGATCCACTGCCCCACAGCTGAATGTCTTGTGCCTGGTTCCAAATTCTGTCTCAGCCAGACAGTTATGTCTTATAGGGGTTGAATAATAAGAGTAATGGTAATGAATAAGCACCTCGTAACTATTTACGTGACATTTGCATCCAGTGAGGCAGCGTTCCAAGTGACACAGGTGTTGATATCAGATTGAGAGTGGCTCAGGCTCTCTTGGCAATAATAAAAAAGCTGCCAGTCTTCTTCCTTCATCAGCATCTACTGTCCTCTCTAGAAAACCACAAGCTTTTACTTCGGTTTCCAAACAAACAGAGAAGATCCTGGGCCTTACCTACTCCTGCAGGTTGTGTGACACCTATGCAGGACTACCTATGTGTCCCATAGTGCAACTTCCAATTTTAACTTGGGATTAAGTTGCCCCTTATGATTCCTGGGGTTTGTTCAGCACAGGGCGTAAAGCATCTCCAGACAATCTCCCTTCTCATGGAGCAGCACCTTGTAGACAACACAGGGCCAGCTTGGCAGGTCAGCACTGAGGACACTTGACCTTCCAGCCCTTTCTTCCCTCCCAGAAGGCAGCAGCGTTGCCCCTGGAAGGTGCAGGAGCCCAGGCTCACAGTACCACATTCTATCTCCAATTTGCTGCTGTGCGTGTGTGGTTTTTTGGAACCAGCTCAACATATGTGAAGGAGAGTTTAACCAGAAAAGGAAATATAAGCAAAGTGGTTGCATCCTTTTGCAATCAAGTATTTTCAAGGCTGGCCGTCATGTGCTTAATGAGCAGACTTTTTCCAGTTACCAATGAATAGTTTTATTTTACGTAATTGCAACCATTTCAGCATGGCAATTAAGATAGAATGTTACCTTTGGGATGGGATCAATTAAAGGTTTGAAAATTGAATTTGGGATCATGATTAGTCTCTTTTACATCGCTTTAGTATTCTAGAATATATAATTGTATCATTCAACCCTTTTTCATACATATAGTAAATACAACCTTTCAGGGTTTCTTTTTAAGCAGAAACAGATTTTTAGAGGCCTACTGGTAACTAAAACCATAGTAAAATGGGGGAAAAGGGTTTCCCCTATTTGATTAGAGGAGATTTTAAACTTACAGTACATGAAAATGTTGAATTTACTATAATTGGTTGTTGGATTTCTTCAGAATTGAAATCATTATGCCCTGGCCATATTCCAAGACATCTTTTCTTTATTTTATTCTCTCTTCCCTTCTTTTTTTTTCTTTTTTTTTTTTTTTAAAGATACAATTCAAAGCAGCGTGGAACACACTATAACGATGTAGTTGGTCATGTAGTGTCACCAAAGCTGACTTCTGAATATAGACAAAGGACTTCAAGTACCGGAGTGCTCTACTGGTGGAAAATTGATAGCAGCACGAGATATGCTATTACAGGCTTTTTGTTCTACCTCCAAATTTGTGCTGACTAAAGTGCTTTTGTGCCTGCACGGGGGAAAAAAATCTGTCTAGAGGAGGCTGGAAGCTTAAAACAAATGCGGCATGGAGGGCATAGATTCTTAAGCAGGACTGTGTGAATTTAGCTGGAGCTCACTAAATAACAACCTAAGTCCTTTATTTTCATCAATTACTATTTCCTGAAAGGATATGAATCACAGGGAAAATGATCAAGCAGCAAAGAATAAAATTCTCTCCAAGACCAAGAAAAAAGTAAAATGAAATAGAAGAATTAAGCAGTGTTTCCTAACTCTTGTCAGTCCAGCATGGAGTTATTGCCAGGTTTGTACACACCACAATCTATTCAAGCATTACTGAGAGATAGGAACCAGAGATGCACTTTGAATGCCAATTAAGTGTGCACTTTCTTCCAGAGCAGCTTGAAAAAGTCAGCGTGACCATGGATATACGCCCCCTTCCTCCACCCTCCTCCTGAACATAAATAAATCAGCCAAACAGCACCAACGCCGCTGCCCCCACACCCAAACTGGAGAGAAAAGGCCAAAATAAACATAGATAATCATGAACAATCCACATAACCCTCCACTGGTGACACTGGTGGGGTGTCTCAGGGACAAGACAGTGCATAGCAAAAGGCTTTTGCTGCTGTGTGTGTTTTGGGTGACTTGGCAGATCCCTGGACAGTGGAGTTGCCCTTGGAGAGCCATGATTGCCATGATCCTTCCTTTAGTCAAAACAGTGGCTTTTTGGAATTTGGGAATTGAAATTGGGGCCCTTTTCTGTTCCTATCTCAAGGCAGTCCCGAGGAACTGGTCCCTTCTTGCAGGATGAGGTTGGTCTGCCTTTGGAGCTCTGTTCTGCGGAGTGTTTTCTCCTCTTCCTGACCCTCTGTAGTGTCACATGCTCATTTTCCTTCCCACTTCAAATTAAATGCCTTCCCTCTCCATTCATTTCCCCCCAGCCCAGGGCAGTGTGCACTCGATGTCCCTGTACAGTACACAACCCCAGCACTGCCTGAACAAGCAAATCCCTTTTTTCCTTAAACACAAGGCTGGGTTCTCCCTCTGACCTGGCAAGATTCAGCTTTGAATTTTCATGTGAAATACAAGGTGCAAGGTTAGCTGGTTCCAGACAAGGTCACTTCCATGAGCAGCAGCGACAGTGGGAATGAGTAACCTCCTGTCCATCCGCAGCACTTGGTCATGTTTATCTATAGTTTTATTGGAGAATTCTTCACCTCCACTCAGATAAATTGAGCTGCCATCCTGAGGGGTAACTAAATGGCACTTGCAAAACAAATGGACCAATAGTCTATTTGGCCCAGTCCGTGTGATCGGAATATATCCTTCAAAATAAAACACTAGTGGATGGGGTATGGGAGTCCTCCAGATGGCCGAGTGGATAGCTTTCCAGGGTCAGCATGAATATTTAAACAGCATTTTCTACAGTGCAAGCATTAAAGGCACAAAGTTGGAGTTGCTTGTGGTATCCATGGAACCCAGATCATGAGTAAGGATACCCCTTTACCAAAGAAAAAGGCAAAGCAGCCGGGCTTTGTGATCATTGAAGGAAATTTGAAATACATTTAGTTTTTTATGTGTTTTAATCGTGCAGATTTTTCAGCTATGGGGTTTCTTCATGCTGGCTTTGTGCTGGCTGACAGCAGCACCAGAGACTTGCCACGTTTGGCATTGGTGCTGGGGAGACATCGGCGATAGCAGAGTGTTAAAATCGGATTACGGAGGGTTACTGTGGTTCCAAGGAACGGCCGTGCCTTCCGGAGGGGCTGGGGCGGGCTGTGCTGCAGCCCTTGCACACTCCTCAGTTGCATTTAACTGACCCTGTTTAGCAGAGACATGCAGCACTCAGGGCCATCAGCAGCAGGGACACGAAGCTTTTCCTGGGTTGTTTCACATCATGCCAAGGTCTCTGCTCATTCCTTGCCTGCAAAGACACGTGTCCAGGGGTAGTACTGAAGTTGGAAGCCCGTATTTATTATCTGAACTTTGTACCCAGGTCATTACACTCTTCTTTCCCAAACAAGCAGCGTTTTTCACCTAGAAGCTCCATTTCTTCCCTGCCAAGGTGTTGCTCCTGCATCCCCATGGATCCTAACTCTGCGTCCCCACTCTCAACAGCTCTTACACCAGCAAGCACATACTTGCTGTCACCCAAAGAACCCCATTCTGAAAATAATTCTGCTTCCATTAATCTCTCTCTTGACAGAAAAATAAAAATGAGATGAATTAATGCTATTATGAATCCAATAACCACACATGCATCCTAAAATTATACTGCCACGGTTTTCTGTCTCTGGGATGAAATCACCCAGGGGTTCACAGACTACTCCTAACAAGTCCACGAAAGGCCACTAGTAAATCAAACCTCCTCTCCATGGCCTTACGTTCCCTGTGCACAGACCTCTGCCTCCAATGGAAGTTAGCAAAGTGAGAAAAGACTGAAGTCTATTTTCCAGCTGTATGCAAGGTCTGAATTCAAGCTGGGTTATTGCATAAATGCACAGCATCCTTCTAAAGGTTTCCAGTGCAGATGAGGGTTTATTGGTGTTAACCTGTATTTTGCAATGGGATCTTGCCCATATCTCAGCCCTGCCAACCAAAGGCTTTGAGATGTTCCCAGTCCAAGTCAAAATGTTGAGTGTAAGTTACAGATCAGCTGGACCCTGGTTGCTCTGTATCACTTTGTAGATGTTACTGTGGGAGCCAAACTATTTGAACAATGTGACTTCAACTTTCTTAAAAAGTAGGTGACTAGAGTGAGATAAGGGGAGCTGTGAGCCAGGTTTTCTCAGCACACATTAGCACTATTTACCAAAAAAAAAATTAGTTTATTATCTAACAGCAATCATTGCAATCTACATGTGGTTTCTTTGATCTTTCAAATACTGCTTTGCTAAACAGGCCTCTGGTGATTTCTTTTCTTTTCTTTTCTTTTTTTCCATCTGTTTTTCTGAGACTAAGCCCCACACCATGTGCATTTTTTCAGTACAGTGTTTTCTGTACTGTGAGGTTTATTCCAGACCTTAGTGCCCAGGGTTACTGCTAGAAATATTTCTTGCTTCCTTGCTTGCTTTCCTACCTTCTCCTCATAATTGTAGCAAAGACATGGCAAATACAATGAATTCAAAGTGATTTTTAAGCCAATCCCAGAAAGCTACTTTTAAAAGGAGTCAGGCCTGCTGTGCATCCACAGCTGGGTGTACAGCTGCGTGTGTACCTGCCCTCTCAGTCACCTGGCGTTTGGTGATGCCCTCTGATACACTGCTGCCTCCTCGCTGCAGGATGATGGAGTGATGAGCAGGGGATCGCACTGGTTTTATCCTGGGCTGTTCCAGTGGCTGCCCACCCGCCTGTGCAGGGAGGGAGGGGGCTCAGAGACCCCCACTCAAGTACCACACAATGAGTAAAAGACTTTCTTCCTTCTCCTGAGATCCTGCTCCTACTTATATCAACTCTCCTCCTTTGCCAACGAGAAAGGAAGCCAGCAGGATTTGCTTTCAAAGCTCCATCCTTTCTCTGATCCCACACTGCTCAGCTGCAGTCCCAGGACATTTCCTTTGGCTGGGGGCAAGGCAAACAGTTTTCTCCTCAACCGACAGACATCCCTTTGCTTCCTGAGCCAGCCTTGGGTGCTACTCTGTGATTGGGACCATCTTTCCTGTTCCAGACACCAGTGAGCTACATCTGGGTTAGATTTAAATCTTCCTCTTGGCCAAAATCTTTCCTGACTCAGTTATTTGAAATAACTGTTTCCGTCCCAGACTCCTGCCCATCTTCCCCTTCTGTCCGTGACAGAAAATGAAAACAGAAACAGCACTAAAACACATTCTCTAAAAGTTGTCAGAAGGAGAATTAACACATTTTAGTTAGTAAATATGATTACTTGTGGGAATTGCTCCTTTGAAACCAAACCAGCAGAGGAGGATGGGGCGGAATTCTCCTGACTGGTGTTCAACTGACACATACCTAAGTCAGGTTGTCAGTAACACCTTTAGAGTTTGAGCTAAAAACAGACCCATAAAATAAATTGCATTCAGGATGGGCACATTCCTCTTCACTGGCTGGCAAGGGGTATTACTGTGACCATAATCCTCACGTCTTGCTTAGGTATCTACTCTTACGTAGGATGACTGAACTCAAGCCAACAGTCTTGGAGTGCGTGGTGCCAGTCTGGACTTAGGGATGAAACAGGCTGGAGTTACCTCCTGAAACCTGATTTCCAAACCAGTTGTACTGCAGGCTTTGTTTCCTCACACAGAGTGGTATCACCAGTCACAGATCAATACTGGCATTAAACAAGGTCGGGTTGAGTTTCCAAAGCAGTGGCGTGTCTGGCCCAGCTTCCTTTCAGATAGCAACACTGGAGCCAGAAGTGTGGTGGCAAGTCCTCTGTTCCAGGCAGGAAAAATGGGGAGGTGATGAAATGAGTATCCGCCTGAGGCTCTGGAAAACTGGAGACAGATGATGGTGCATCGTATTAGGCAGGCGCTTGCTGATGAGCAAGAGCATGTATTGGATCCAGCCAAGGGGACATTTGCTCCCCTGCAGATTGCAGGAGTAGCCGGTTGGAATCATAACACCAGAGTTCCTACAAAAATAACACACAGAAAATGTTTTGGAGTGGCTACTTTTGACAAGCTGGAGGGAGCAGTTGCCTTCCTGCAAATCAGGCACCTCCTGACCTACTTCTTAATGGAAGCTGAAATCAAAGACCCTTTATGCTGCTGAAAGTCTGAAACTGGGAAGCCGTTCCAGCAAGGAAGAAGTCCTGAGGCACTCCTCCTTGTCCTTTATATGTTCTTTCTAGCCTTTGGCTACTCATGGAAAGAAATGCCTTTCTACTTAAACATAGTTTGACTAATTAATCTATTCCATCTGTTCCTTCCTCCCAAAATGTAACCATGACACTGAAGTTTCCGAAACAGATTTGGTTCTCATATTGATAAACAGGTCACAGAAAAACAGGAGTGCAGGGAAAGGGATGAAGGGAAATGCTGGGATTTTAGCTTTTATTTCACCCTGACCAGGTTCTGAAGCTTTCATTCAGATGGTGATTTATACAATGTGTTGGGTATGTGCAGGCAGTCGACAAACACCTCTGAGATCGTTCATGCAACTAGATCAGAAAAACCAATCAGTGCTGGCAGAAAGGCCTCTGAAAGTGCAGTGTGTTAAAATTGGAGGTTTGCAAAAATTTAAGAGGCATTAAGTCATTCTTCTGGGGTTTTCGGGTAACCTGTGATTTTCCTCTTGAAACAACTCCCCAGAATCTGCTTGTCACCCAGAGAGATGAATAAATAGGGGTATAGTTTGAGCATTTTCTTAAACCATTAAAAAAGAGCCAAGTGGGTTAATTTTTAACAGTTCAAAGTGCACCTGAGCTGCTCTGACACTCACCAGTTCATGCTGCTGCAGAGCTGAGTGCAGCCCTGTGCCATGTGCAAGTTTGCTCCTCACAAGTTAGCCCTGCTCGTGAAGATCAAACGCCCTTTATCTGAACCGACAGCAGGTAACTGATCAAATATTACTGAGTTTGCCTTTAAATTTTAACCTGCAAGACTTACACTGCATCCTGTCGGATTTTATGTTTCATGACACAGTGTGCCAGAACTAGGCAGTACAGCACAGCATAATGCAACGTGACAGCTAAATTCAAAGGAAAAGACAGTTCTCCTGCAACAATTAACCACTCTGGATACTTGGAGTGCTTTGGAGTTACAGCAGCCACCAAGGCATCCCCAAAGCAGTCCTGTCAGCCTCAGGGATGCCCACCTTTTTTAAAGGCTCAAAGCCAGGCTGCTGGTGCTGGTTTCCTGAACTTTGTTGTGTTTAGGATAAAACAACTTCGAATGTTTTTTGGTTTTTTTTCCTTTTTCTAACACTCTGATTATCTTCTCTTTTTGGCAATAGCTTGTCCATGTTACTGCTCCATTGCAAAAGTATAATATTATTATTTCCAAACTTGAGGGGAACATAGTAAAAAAATACATTCTCTAATGAGATAAGTGTGCTCGGTCCAGACTCTATGTAATTTGGATAACCTTGACAACTAACACAATAAACAGTGCCATGATTTTAAGTGGGGATGAGCTGGCATGTTACAATCTCCCTGCCAAATCTAATACAAGCGCCAAGCCTTCCAGGTGTTTCATTGTGTTATCACACAGAACTAACATAATTTTTTCTTTCAGTTCTGAAGAGGTGGTCCAAAATGTTTAAACTACAGTAGTTGCAACATGTCAAAGAGGGAATATATTATCTCAGCCCCAATAGGTCTTAATAAGCCTTACACAACTGTTTAGGCATTTATTCTATTAACGGCTGTTCATTCCAGTGGCTTCACCTGAATATTCATGATCTTACTATTCCCAGTGCTTCAGTGTAGCAGCTGTTTGAAATCCACAGCAAATGTTCAAGAGAGTTCCACAAATATAAACACCCTCACAGCTGAATGTTTGGGGCCTGTGCATCGCAGAGGAGAGACATGAAACATTTATGTGGAGTGATTTTTGGAGGACGGCATTTACAAAGCTTAAATAGTCCTCGCACATTTGGGAGCACTTCAGTGTGATTGGGACATTACCATGGAGGACAAAGAGTCTGGAAGAGCCCACATCCCACAAAGATGTTACGCTTGCCTCTGTGCGATAATTCAGCGTAACGGAGGATTCCTGCGAAATTCCAGATTCGGAATCAAACCTAGGCAACTGAAATCGATGGTGGGGTGTTCTGGTATTTTTTTTCTTGCCTCATCAACATGGGATTGAATGAGGATGGAAATGGCACGCACAGAAGGGAGGGACCATGAAAGTAAAAAGAAGCAAAGTGCTCAATTAAATTAGTTAAACTAAACACAAAAGGAAACGGGTCATTATACAATAAATCCTAAAAATGTTGGAATCACCCTCACTCATGTAGGAAATGAGTGTCTAACTCTGGTCTCTACTTATGTAAACCATTTGTCTCATATTAAGTAGAAAACAGGTTATGATGGAGTCTAACCAGATAAGACACTTTAATTAGCAGGCACATGGAGGACATAAAGAATTCAAGCTCTCTCAGAGGAGTGGGGATGGGAAGCAAGTGCTCTACCTGTGGTTCCATCTGTTCTGCCACTGTCCATGTTGCTGGTGTCTAGCAATTGTCACGGGCTCCGGATTATTTAGGAAGAAATTCTTTAATGTGGGGATGGAGAGGCATTGGCACAGGTTGCCCAGAGAAGCTGTGGCTGCTCCGTGGAAGTGTTCAAGGCCAGGTTGGACTCCCATGGCGGGGGGGAACTAGATGAGCTTTAAGGCCCCTTCCAACCCAAACCATTCTATGATTCTGTGATTATTGGTGGTCCTTGCTGAAATTAATAGGGCCGTTTATCCCACTTGTCAGAGGACAGGTGCTCTCCTGCAGGAAAATGCTTTGAAGGCATGAGAGGATTCTTTGCTCTGAGAAGATGGAGCAGAGGTGCTGGCAGTGGGATCAGAGCTTGACACTGTTGCTGTGTGCATGAAGGACTCAAAGGGGAAGCAGCAACAGTCGTGCTGTTGGGGGCACTGTCCCGGGACTTGCTAGAACAAGATATCTGCCCTATTTCATAGATTCCTGCAGTTGTGAGATCTCTGATGCTGGGGGTGGTTTTCACCACACAAACTGGCAAGTGAGGCTGAAACAGGAGAGCAGGACCATCTCCTAAGAGTGACTTAAAAACATTCCCTCTTTGGTCTGTGATGTGGGTCTGTGTTTCCTTTCCAGAGACTTTCCTACTTCTTAAATGGAGCTCCATATGTGGACAGATGCACTTCCAGTGGAAGAGGAAGAACAGAAAAGTAGAAGCTGGAAACACAACAGACAAAATTGTTTCCCATTGCCTGAACTGCTCAAATAGATTTTAGAATTACTCTGGCTGGCCATTTTTCTCTTGGACTTCTTTTATATACGTTGACAGATTTGACATGACAGCAACACTGAATTACAATTAATTAAACAGTTAAACTGTAGTTACAGTTAATTAAATAGTTAAACTATAGTCAAATTACAATAAATGTCAGTCTAGATATTGTGAATATACACCCATACATATGTGTTGTATATGCAAACCAGTTAAGATCTCCCATAAACTGTTGAAAACACCCATATTTAGCTATTGTAGAATTCAGAAAAAAAGGAATGTCCTTTCAGAGCCTGCACCACCGTGCTGGTCTCACAAAAAATAGAGTTCTAGTGTTTAAAGGAAACCTTACAACTGCCCCGGGATTTTCAGTAATATACTGGGGGAGGCATTGTTCATATACAGACCTGATCTCTGTGAACAGTAACGGTTCCAGGCTAATAATGAAATAATCCATTTTTAGTAGATGAAAGAAGGGGGATCAGAAAAGTAACTCGATCTGTGGGTAATAATGGTGCCAAAAGCTTATAATGGAAAATATCTGAAGAATCCGAGACTCTCTTTGAGAGATATGAATGATTTCTTTTTTCTTGCGAAAAGTGTATGAAGAACTTGAGAAGAAGTGCCTGAGTGAATTTTATGAGAAAAAGCTCTGTTTGGGGGAGAAAGGGGCAGTGTCACGTTGCAGCCCAAACACAGCCCGGCCTTACGTAACAGGAGGCACAGCTGAAAGATGCTCCGATGCCTGCACTTGATGCACTTGCACTTTGACTTTTTCTTTTCTTTCTCCCTCTCCTCTCATTTTCTGCTGTCTCAAAACCAAAGTTTATAAATCAGCAGGAAAAGTCCCTGCATCCAATTTTCTGTCTATTAACACGCTCCATGATTCATACTCTAAGGATCTTTCAGCAGGAAGAAAATAGGGGGTAAAAATCCCTAAAATCAACGGCACACTTGCTGTTTATTTCAACACGGTCAGGATTTTGCCATTCCTGCCCAAATCCTTTGCTTGGGCAGTCAAACTAAATTTCATACAGACACATCACTGGCGTGCAATGCTCGGCTTAGCTCACTAGTTCAAACAGTCCTTACTCAAACAACCAGCCCTAATAACACCCCAGAGCCTCTCTGCTCAGCAAGGCTTGCAGGAGCCATGGACATGAAGGGAAGAGCCCACAGGACAGCAGCATTTAATTCTGAAACACAGTCAGGATTTATCCAGAACTAATGCTCTTGTACAGTAGCATTCTTGGAAGTTTTTACAGGTAATCAGCCTACCTATCCCTGTTTTACAGCTGGGGAAGATGAGGCACCAAAGGGAAATACTGCCCACGGCTGCACAGCAGATCTGTGCTCACAGTGTGCTCTCAGCAACGCTGTGCTCTATGTCTGCATGAGGCAGAAATGGCAAAGAGAAGGAATAATCAGGAAGGTGGGTTTAGGGCAGGTATAATGGCCCTCTTGGCAATTTCATCCATTAAAATCCCTTTATTTTCTGCAGTTTCATCCATTGCATTGAAGGCACTGGCATAATACCTACCTCCCACTCAGTCATCCCAGGCATGCGTGTACCGGGTACCAGCAAGTTAATAATGAAATCGGGAGAATGTCTCTGGCACAATAATTTAAAGTGTATTGCAAAATTCAGCCTTTCTCTCTCTCTCTTGTTCACACATAAACCTCCCTACTCTGTGTGTGTGTGTGTGAGTGCGTGTGTAATGCAGATAAATCATTTGGTTTCAATGACTACCAGGCTGAGATTGAAATAAGAAATAGCTTGTTGATTACTAAGGCGATTAAAAGGATCATCTTATTGATTCCCACCCAGCCAGGCACAGACCTCAGTAATGAACATCGACTGGTTTAATAAGGGAAAAGGCAAGATTTACTGGACGCATGTGCTTTTCATTAGAGTGAGCTGAAAGGAAATAAAAAATGCTGACCTACCTAGTCATGGGCCACTGTGCCTCTTACTCTTACGAGTGCAGCTAGTACAGGAAAGTAATAGAAAGCAGTATGTAACTGCACGGGGGCAATACTAATAAAATTATTGAAACTAAAGTACCAGAAATTAAATTATTTTCTTCCATCTTTCCCTCTTTTTGTACTGATTTCCATTCCCCTTGCTTAGAGCACCAGAATTTGAATGTCCCTTAAAAAATGAAAGCTGACTATGTGTTTGGAAACCAGAGAGGCAAGGTCTCCTTTCCTTGTAGATCTATTGGGAGATATGAGATGCCTATAAGTAGCTCATCCATCTGGGTTCATACTGGGAGCAAATGATTCTCTAAAAGATAAGCCTGAGGTTAAAAAGGCATCAGTGTGGACGTTTGTGTTATACAGGAGTTCAGACATTGGTCCTATTTGTTCTTGTAATCGATGGCTCTGTAAATGTCTCCTTCAGAAAGACTTTCACGTCTCAGTCTCAGTCAGGCAGAACTGCAGGTACTTGGTACAGTTGATGGGCAAATTTCTCTTTCTAAATATTAGCAGCAATAGCTGATTTTACAAGAATAAAAATAACTATATTTTCAAATATGTAAATCATACCTCAGAAAATTTACACCCCTGTCAGAGAGCTCATACTTGAACCTAACTCCCACACTGATGTGTAACCCCCTCAAAATCTGAGGCAGGGAGGTCAGTAGAGTACAGGAACCAGGCTGTGCAGCAAAGACCTTGTTTCTGGAAGAGAGGAAGCAGGTCCCTGAGGATTAGAGACGATGTGGGCTGCTGGGGGAGACAAGACTTTCAAATAAACATCCCTTCACATCACCCCCTGGTTCACAGAGCCCACAGTGCTGCTGAATCACAGGGATTTTTACAAATAATCAAATACCTTGCATATCACTTATATGAAACATGATGTTCTTACTTGGTAGCCCCAAGGAGAGTATCCCTTTCTAAAACAGCACAGTGTGTGTTTTCTTTGCCTGCTTACACAGTGAATGATGAGGAAATGACAAAATTTAGTATTGTGACCACTTTTTTTTTCCTGCATGAGGAGTGCAGGTTTCCTGAAGCCCTTAAACCTAGAAGGGTCTGCTTAGTCTGCAAAGTCTGCAAATCTGAAGTACCTACACTAACCCTAATGATAATACACCGTGTCCCATTTCAAGGAAAAGGACAGACATTGTTAGTAAATGAATTTTCCTTTAACTTAAGGAATTGTACAATATTCACAGCTACTTCTGTTGCTCTGTGAGGGACTCCCTGTCACTGTGTCCTTTTGACATCACAAGAACTTGGTTGATCTTCTTGCACTTTAACTTCTTTTTAGTACCATTCATGACTGTGGGATGGTACCAAGGCCACTTCATTAGTGTTAAGTCCCTTCCTGCCCACGTGACCTGCTGGAGTATTTTCTGCTCAGTCTTCTTGTCTTGTGTACCTTGTGAGCTCAGCTCTTGCCTGCAGGGAGCACAGGCAGAGTCCCTGGCTGGTTTAGGTTTTACTTGACTTGTCCTAGGAATCAGCAACCCTTTAGGAGTGGGGTGTAAAGCATTTCTTTCTCTCTCAGCTGAAAGCCTTGGGGTAACAGCTCAGCAGCAGTTTGGAGAATTAGCCTCCTAAAGAACCAAGATGCTGATAAGCAGTATCCTGCCTCCAGGCAGATGCTCCCAGCTCCCAGGAACTGCTGAGCTCCCAATTCAGCAAGAACCGGTGACACTGACATGACATTCAGGTGAGAGAGGCCACCGCTGAGGGCATGAAATATGCCTCATAAGTGATATCTCATCAGGAGCTGAGAGCCCTTGCCCTAGCAGAGACATGTCTCAGGCCATCCTGGTGCCTGGCCTGGAGCCAGCCCTGCCACGAGCCACTCAAACCCGAGAGCATCCAGTCCCAGTGCCGTAACCTGCAGCTCTGAAGGCAGCACCTCCCAGCTCAGTTTCCCTCTCAGTTCCACTGTGTCCCCACCACTGCCCAAGACAGGTGCGGATAAATGGCTGTAGCACAGGATGAACCAGTGGCATGAAAAGTTGTTTCAGGAGGTATGAAATGCTACCTGCACAGAAAGGTGCTAATATTAGACAACTCCAAGTGCTCCAAAGCCATTTGTGAGCACCTTTCCTCTCTGCTTATGAGTGTCCTATTTAAATCAAGCTCAGAATGGTCATGTCAGAAATCAAATGCAGCTGAAGGGCTCCAGAAGCACTGAGAAAAGATTTCAACCCAGAAGAAATGGCTGAGCTTCCAATCACACCAACCATCTGTCTGGTACCACTGGCCAAAACCTGCCAGAGCCCTGCCAGAAGGGACGGGGGTCTCTCACCTTGAGTCCCACCACCTTCAACCCTTTTCCAGAAACCTAAGATGACATTTCCAGCCCTGGATACAACCTAGTGATTTAAGAAATGTTGTATATTATGCTGTAGACTTGAAAAAAAACCCTCGCATTTTCCAGGCAGACCTTTTCCTAGAGCTGATTTCTCTCCCCTGCCTGCTCCCACCCAAGAGGTACTGGCAGTCAGAGCTTCCCCTTCCAAGGCAGGCGGTGCCAGCTTCCAGCTGAGGTCAGAGTTAAGGTTTGTTCCTCTTGCCAGAGGAATCTGGGCATGTTTTAGACTTCTTGGATGCTGGAAACGCAAAGGAGTTTCTTGTGGAGGCTGTTTCTTGGTGTGATCGCTTGCTATAATGTGTGGGCACAAAGGGGTGTCCAAAGCTCTCCTTAGCCAAATATTTCCCTGCATTTTAAGATTTGCATGGGTGGGTTTTGTACTTAAGCAGCCTTTAATATATTCAAAAAAAGGTTTGGTTGGTGGCTTACATAATCGTGTTGAATCTGACCCAGACGTGTTGTCACAGCACTGCTGTCAGAGAGAGAGTGAGCTGTCAGATTGAAATGTTCACTAGTAATGTAGGTTATTGGGCCCCTTTGCTTTCACAGTGCACCCAGCAGAAAGGCAGGAGTGGTGGGAGCTGGAATTACCAGGTTCTGCAGCAGGGTTAAGTCTTCTCAAATCACTGCCTGATAATTTTCAGGTAAACTCCATTTCAGGACCAACTTCTAGGTAGTTGGTTTTTTCACTGTTCTTAGTCTGAACCATGGTTAGAGGTTGTAACTTCACCTACAGGTCTAAAATTCTAAGTATTTATTGGAAAGATGCCCAAGTAGGAAGTAAAAGGATTCAAGGACTTAGGTTGTCTGCAGTCAGCCTTAACAACACAGAGCACTACACCATCAGGCACCATCATTACATAGTTGATCTCTAATTAAAACCTTAAATATCAGAGACCACATAAAGGGCTGACCTTTTGCACTGAGAAAAGACTCATTGTTCTTTGTTGCTAAAGATACATGAGGTATCTTTCAAGATGTAACCTTGCTCATTCCAGGACACTTTTTTAGAAAGGTTCTGCTGTAGTCATTGATAAGAGGAGCAATTAGCTATAAAAAATATTTTATACCAAGTTACAGCAGTTACATACATTTGAAAACATTTTACTGCATATTGCTTAGCTATCAAAGCTTGAATTTTTATTATGTACAATCTCCTTTCTCAAATTAATTTGGGTATTAGAGACCAAAAATGTTAAGATTGTGTTGGAGAGTATCATTTCTCAATCAAAGAATGTAATAGCTTTCCGTGGATAAATCTTGCACTTGCCATGTGTAGACTTTATTCCATAACACAGTGATCCTAGAGTGTTGTGACTGCTTGACACAATATATCACATAATATATCTGCTATCGGGATTCTCATTACAGAGGGAGAGACAAGTGAGATTGGAAAGTGAGAGCAGAACCCTTCAGATCAAAGTAAAAGGGAAAATGGTGAGAAGTAAAAAAAGACCATGTGGAAAAGCCACGTTATCAGGACCTTGAATTCTCCCCAGGTTCGAGTGACACAGGTAGAAAAACGGCTTAATTTCTGCCCTATCAAGAGTCTTTTGATCAGAGGAGAGGGAGGTTGGGAAAGGAAGTCAGTTTGTTGGGAAGACAAGGCATCTGTGGAAGATATCAATCTGAACCAAAAAAATCTGTTTGTGTCCTTGGCTGAGCAATGTCTGCAGTCTCAGTTCCCCGGGGCTCACGCTGTGGTCCTGCGCTCCCGACTGATCTGGCTGCGTTTAATGTTCCCTGCACCAGTTCCAGGGCAGCTCCTCTCCTGTGCTGGGGGGGATCTGGGGCTCTCTCCCCTTACATCACAAACACTGGATGTTTTGAACTTTTCAGTTAAGCCAAAACTCTTCATTTGAAGCTTCATCCACTGGGATGGCTCAGACAAGTTCCACCAAGGAACGGGTCCCAAGCTTCCCACCACCAGAGTGTTGTACGGGCTCCAGGAGGTCCCTGATAGCCATCAGTTCTGCTTTGTGTTTGTACACACACATCTGTCTGAGCTTTGTTTCAGTTTGGTACTACTTCTATTTCTGATATAGGGGTAATCTAACCCTGCCTATAACAATGGGCTTGATTGCTTAATTGTGCTTTGTGTTGGTTTTGCTTGCACGCAACCAAGTTCACAGGACTTCAACATGTGCTCCAATATCTCCTCTTTCTGCACAGAAGGAATAAAGGAAACTTTGCCTGAGCCATTCAATGGTTTGTTCTCCCTTCACTGTGTCTTCCTGGTAGTCTTTAGCCTGGGCACCACCAAAGCTCATTTTGCTGCCCCACCTGTACAGTTTGACTTACAAGGTGGAGAAAGATGAGGCACCAGCTTCAGTCCAGTTCTCTTCTCTGAAGTTGCCCCATCTCACACCACTCAGTTCACTTTTACTCAGCGCCTCACTCTCATGAAATCTGCTTCAAATTATTCCAGGCACTATATACAGATACTGGTCCTCACTTTGTAAGTTCAAGTTCATTCTTTGAGTTAAATACTTGCAGGGCAGAATTGATTATAAATGGTTGAGGCCACTCGCATCAGATAATTGACCAGGAACTGAACAGTCTCTGCTAGGACTCATATTCCCTGGGCAGTGGTGTGTTCTGTCATGGAAAAAAATATTTGCCAAAGCCCAGTCTTAATGCCATTTACATGGGCAGGATGTGGAATAGGTCAGAGCCCAGCAGGGATCAGGTCTCCTGTCCTGGGATGGGAAATGGGCAGCGTCTGAGCACAGCGGCTCCTCACTGGAGCTGGAGCAGGCTGGAGTAGCTGCAATGCTATTAATGTACAGGGGCCACACCAGTGTCCACTCACTGTCTTTGTGACATTACCAAAGAGAAAAGAAAAAAAAAAAAAAAAAAAGGAAAGAGAGGCTATAAGTCTCCTAAACTGGGAAGATAAATTTCTGTGAAAAGTCATGAGGAACCTGACAGGAAAGAGTTACTTTATACCGTTTAGTGGCGAGGAAAAACAGCCTTAGGTTTTCTATTGTCTGCAGGTTTTTCTCTGTGAGAACAGAAGGTTGGGCACAAGGTGAACTGTCAGGAGGAAAAATCGAGGGAATCATAGAGAAGATGGGCCTTGTACATAATTGATCTGACAGAGTGCTGCCCACTCCATCATTGTGGCTGAAATATGCCCGGCCGTCTGCGCAATAATGCATGCGAGTTTAGCGGCGCAAGACTTGGTCTATTAGGGAGTTTGTTTAATCAGGAATGCTCCCGTCCCTGCCAGTGTTCAGCGTCGCTTGCAAAACACAAAATCTGCTCTCTGACTGGAAGAGAAAATTCTGCTGTGCTCGACACTTTCAGCTGCAGACAGAAAAGCAGAAAGTGACTTTGAGTAAAATCGGGAGCTATTGGAAGTAAGAGCAACATCTCTACTGCCTTCAACAGGGTCAGCACTATGCTTTTTTTCCTGAAGAATTTCCTCTCTGTTTCTCCCCATGAGATTTCTCTTTCCTTTTTTGAACCTTTTAGCAGAAGGCGTTACCCTCACATTGAATTGTCTCACAACTGTCCCAGCAATATGGAAAATCAGAAGCTCTGTGGTCCCTTATAACTAGTTGTGAGTGGCTTTCATGTGAGGGGCAAAAGATCCCTGAGAATTGGGGATTTCAAACCTGGAGTGTTATTACAGCCACTAAACATCATGGCTTTGCTACTGCAAGATAAAGAGGTAAAGCTTAAAAGATGAAGGTACACCATGCTTTGTGTGAGTTCTGATAAAAGCTGGCAACAGCGTTTTGAAGACTCCGGGTGGTCCAAGCCTGCAGACCTTTTTGGGAAGCCTCTGTCCTGCCTTGCTTTGAGCCAAACGTCGACAAGTGGGCAAGTCCTGCAAAGAGCCAGCAGTTCTCTGTGAACTGAATGCTCCCAGACCCTGAGGAGCTCGGTGGGACTCGGCTCCCCACCGGCTCAGACTGCACAGGAGACACAGATCCCACTGGCTGTTCTCAAAAATACAGAGCTCAAGAGCTATGGAAGGACCACGGACATTTCCCTGCACTGTGACCTACGTCACCTCCTGCTGAGGGGACACAGTGAGTGCTGGATGTTCTCACAGCCCATCCTGTAGTGGATAAATCAAGCCAGAAACACAGGAACATTGCAGCAGAGTCACCACAAGCAATTTTCTAAAAACCATGCTGACATCACCAGAAATTTTATTTAAATCCGTACTATTTCCAGCTAAAAAATCCATCATCATTATGAAAATGACTTGTATCAGACCCCAGAATAATCTTTTCAGAAAGGGATCGCTCCTGATGTTTAAACCGATTGCAATTTATTTTCCCTCTTAGGTTTTCCCTCTGGCTACTGTAGGCAGGAGTTGCAATCACCAACTCTGAACTCAGTTATTTTGCCTAAAAACATTTGACAAAAAAGGGGTTAATGATTTCTGTGCAGGGCGAAGCTATCAGGAATTAGTGCTCCGGAGTGTAGAACATTCACTTTTACAGTAGGTGGTGTTCTTGTTACACTTTCATACATGCCAGGCTAATTAACTGTCTTAAAGACCACATCATTAAATTATTTCCCGTGCTTAAAACACTGCAATGTTTAATGTACCCCAGCAATTCAATTATGTTTAAAACAATATCCTAAGGACGAACTACTACCGGGTGGCATTTACAGGAACTTTCACGCTTTACCCCAAACGCAGGTAAAACACAAGAGCAAAAATAGAATTTGAATTCCAAAATAGCTGTTTGAGGGGGGAAAAAAAAACTTCCAAAAAAACCTGCAAATGAAGCTAGTTATTGTAGTCTGGATGATTGATTTTGCCTTTACTCTCTTTTGTAAAAGTTCATTCAAAGACTTTAAAGAGTTTCATTTTTCCCTCAAACCTCGTTAAGGTCTGCTTGCTCCATCTTATGATATATTTCTATTTTTTTTTTGTTGCTTTGCCTTCTTACCCTGTTGAAATTTCCCTTGTTTTAAGAAAAGAAATATAAGATTTAACTAAGTATAGCATCCTGGAAGTAGGAGTGAAGTCCTGATAGTGTCTTTCAGACACTCTGTTAGGGAATACATACACAGAGGTGTCTGTTAGACACCTAATCAAACCGTCTCACATTAATTTGTGAGAAGACAAGTGGGCTGCGTTCTGGCTCTGCCACCTTCCCCACCAGCATCATTTCCAGGCACCAGCAATGCATCTCCGTGTGGCAGAATGAGTGCAGGGAGAGCACAGAGCCCTGCACGAAGGACACCGCCTTGGTCGTGCCTCCTTCCCGGTCAGCAGGAGTGCAGGGAATGTCCTCTGTGCCACGGACAGGGAGCTGTGCTGCCAAGGGTAGGAGCAGCTTCTACATCAGAAGCTCATGTAATTCTGGACCTATGCAAAACCACGGCTAAAAGGGACCAGAAAGGTATTTTGGAGCACACCTGAGTCCAAAAAACAGACATCAGTCTCTCCTTTACCGTCTTGGCATGGTGTTTATGAAATGCTGATCCCTGACTTTGGGGAACCAAGCTTAAAAATACTTAAAAGCCTTGTTGATATTTGGTGTAGAAAGCTGTGTTCTACAACAAGTATTTTAACTCATCAAATTAGTCTTTAAAACCTTAGTAGGCACCCTTCAGGTCAAGATACAGATTTTGCTATTAGAGATAGGATGGGAGGGACCCTGTTAAAATGCAAATAATCAACCCAATAATTGGAATTGAGTTCATCTTCATCTCCTTTCCTTTCAACAGGAATGCCAGTCCTCTGAATAGCTTTGGTACTACTTCATATGTGGGCAATGCTGCTTCCTGGCCAAAACTTATATCCCATTTTCTAAAATCTTGTGCCAAGCCATGTGAGGGTAAATGTGACCTCATAGACAAAACCTGCTGAAGCCTAACTCAGGCAACAAACCATAACCAGGACATGTGGGAGCCACACCAAGACAGAGAAGCACCAATTCAGAGTTGTTCCTTAGAGTAACCAGAAGTGTAGCTCTCATTTGACCAAAATGCTCGTACCCAGCACAGTGTGACAGTTTTCCTTTTGAATGAGTGAGAAAAGTTTGGGCAGGTGACTTGCTGCCTTGTAGTCAGTCACATGACAGAAAATGCTGTACAATCCTGCTTCCCTGTGAGATCCCATCACAAGGGGAGATGTGTTACTGTCACATAGGGAAAAGGGACACAGCTGTGGTTTTGTGGTGAACACCTCAGGTGATGTAAGGTGGAAGATCACTTGCACTCGTGAGAAACTGGGATCTGTAAGCAAGCTGGGGCCACCGAAAAATTCATCCTCTTCTCAAACTTGATGATCTTTCCTGATAGGCTGAATCGAGCCTTTAGGGAACAAACCAACTCTTCCTAGGCTAAGGGAAATGAAAAGCAACTGCAGTGTCTACAGGAGCCTCTGAGTTTAGGGTTTCAGTGTGGAAGCATCAAGTTGTTCCTAATGTAACTGACAATATATCATTGCAGCCTAGAACCTCACCAGCGAGAAAACCTTTTCAGATTTTTAAGGTCTAAAATTACAACATATTCAGAGGCAGAGTTTTGGTTGATTTCACTTATAAGGAATTCCCTCACCATGAGGGAAGAGCATATGCACAGGCAATTTCTACCAGGCAGTGGTTGCAAATCCCACAGGGAGACTTGCTCATATGGTGGATATTGGCAGAGGGGGCTGCTTCTTCAACAGCTTGGTGGTGGGTGAATGTTCTCATGCAGGTCAGTCAGCAGCCCCATGATCCAGCTGGATACTGCTACCTGGATACTGTTTAAGTATTTTCATGTGCTTCCCCACACTTGCAGAGAAGTTGAGCAAAGAAGGAGCCCCATCCTCCTTCTCCCAACCCCAGCTGCCCGCTCTGCTCCTGCTTTGCCGTCACTCCCCCTCACAGACTTTCAGTGAACCCAGCCAAGGAAATGGCCTGTCAGAAAACCAGGCATTTCTTCTTTAAACCAGGTCAGTTTTCACTGAGATCAGTTTTCTGATCTCTCACTGCATGGTCAGAGAAACACCTGTGCTGACACAGGGGGAGGGAGTGCAAATAACCATCTGGAGAGCACGGGGGGACAGGAAACCCATTTTGGTTGCAGAACAGGCTCCTGCCAGCTTAACTAGGCATGGACTGGTGGCGTTAATCAAGACCTTGAAACAAGCCTCAAGGCAAAGATAGCGTGGCATCCGAGGGATTAACCACAGGATGAAATACATTGCTGACCATATGATGACCCAGAAGTCCTTAAAACATGTACATCTACACTGAGATGCCTTGGTGCTGGGCTAAGGATGCCACTGATTTTGCTGAGAGCTGAAGGGAAGAGTCCCTGTTATTGTCATCAATTGTAGCGGGAGCTGAAGGGAAAATTCTGATTATGTGATGGTTTGAAACAAGTAGGTCTGAGATGTGTCAATTCACAGTAATGAGGTCAGAACATAATACATGTTTGGAACATCAATAAGTACCTGTGTGGTTTCTAAAGCATTATCCCTTTGGACCCTGCTTAAACCTGTGCAAAAGGTTTGGGATAATATCCCTGTCCTGGTGAATTCTGCAGTGAAGTACAGATATATGTAACCATCCTGACTCCACTTAAAGCCCAGGCATGTCCATGCTGTATATTCTGTTGCCTCATCTTGCATTTGCTTTCTTCTTTTGAATTATTCTTCACAATTTCAAATTGGTTTTAATGCATTTATTTTCCATATATATCCCTATGATTTATTTAGCATTTTATTCCAATTTTTACACCATCATATACTTAGACAAATCTCTTTTTTACCTTCAGTTTCTACATCTGTTTTACAAATAAATTGCAAATGTCAAGATTATTTCCCTTCTCAAGCATTTCCTAAACCCTAACCAGCTCAACAAGTTGCATGTAACATAAAACATACAGCAGGAACTTAAAACACAGGAATGCATATAACAATCTCTCTTTTTTCCTAATGCAGTTATGCTTATTTAAGGCATTGATTCCCTTGAAGCAGTCAATAAACTACTTCAGGTAGTAAAATATACCCTGACAGTAATATATTCCATTCAATACTTCTCCCTTTCCTTGCTGAAGACTCCAGTCATTAGAAAAGTGAAGATCATGAATGTTATATATGTTTAAATGGTATCTCAAGATCTTAGGCTCTGGTCTGCTCTTGACCCAGGCTTTATAGATTTGGACCATCCATAATGTGGATATTACTCGGAATGACTCAAAAAATCCCTTTTTTAGGAAAGAATTTGCTGCAGTGATTTCAACTTCTCATTTTTATAACTTAGCTGAACATCCGAAATGAGATTTTAGAGCTTTGAGAACCAGTCTCTTAAAAAGGCTGTTACAAAATCACTTTAAATAAGAGCAAAGCCCGCTGAATTCTGTAAAGTAATTTCTCCAGAAAGAAATTACAGCCTGTATGGGAAGGAAAGCTTGGTACATCAGACTCTGCCTATCCCTTGATACCCATCTGCAATTAAAGGACCTCACAGCAGTAACATTTTTGAGAAGAAAAGGTGAATCCTGCCACTGGCAAACACAACCACGATTCACCCAACTCAATGAACTTTTGCTCTTTTGCTTCTGCTCTTGTCCCGTTACAACCTGCACAGCAATCCCTGAGAAACACTGGTCTGAACCAAACTTACCCATAGAGGGCAACGAAAAAAACATCCACTGATTTGTGGCGGTGTCAGCCCTGAAAGTTCTCTTCTCTCTGGACCAGCATCACCACCAGGAGCTGAGGGTATGACACTCCACAGGGCCAAAAGCTGTGCTATGGAAGCCTGGTGTGACTCAGACCAGTTGTGCTTCATTTGAGTTGTGTATTTAAAGTTCCTACAAATACACTGAACTGTTTAGTGCAGAGAATAAATTTGCTGGGATTAGAAACGGGCAGCAAATCCAACATACATAGTGTTTGCTCCTAACTAAACAAGTGTCTCAGTTTCATGTCTGACTTGAACCTATAGCAGAAGGTTATAATAGTTTTGCAACGCTTGTTTTATTTTAGATGCATATGAGAGAGATGTAAGGAGGTGCTGAACACCCCCATTCCTAATTTGCAGTTATAATTATTTTGCAAGAAACATAGTTCTGCAAAGAAGTCTTCGAGTGACAGAGAGACCAGAACTTTTCTTTACATGCACTAAGGGTGTTGGTAGAGACAGAGCAGGGATCCCACACTGCCCTCATCAATCACCTTCACCTCATACCTGCCAGAAACGCTCCAGTGCTGCAAGGGCCCCATTCTCTGCCATGGAGCCTTTGGCTTCTCCCCTGTCACTTCCACATAGGACCAGAATTACAGCTTTGAAATTACTAGAGGCAAGAATCTCCTTAAAGTCCTTAGTCATTTCTTGCTCTTCTCTAAACTACCATCACCTGGGAAAGATTCATCACAAATAACCTGTGTCAGCTTTCCACTGGAATCAGCAAGGTAAAAGGCCACATATCCCCAGCAAAAGGGCACTGGCTTTTGCAGTGAATTTCCAGCAGCAAATACACAAAGCTGAATTCAAATTAAGGACTCTCAGTGGTCAAAGTGGGTATTTTTTCAATTTTACTGATTGGCAAACTTGTATATGGAGCAAACAATAGACTTAATCAGAAAGCAAGCCCTGAAATTTTATGTTCTGCCTCCTCTCTTTCTGTGAGCCCCCAGTTCCTGCTTTGTGCAGCCACCTCTTTTCCAAAGGGAAGATCATAGGCTCAGGCTTTCAAAGAGCAGGAAGGATTTCCTTTGCTCTCCCACTGATGCCCACTGGCTGATCGTGCCATGTGAGTTAAACAGCCCTGTCACTAAGTGAGCTCAGAAAAACCATCTCCTCCTAAAAATCCCATCTCGGCCAATTCATGCAGCATCGTCCAGGGGGTTTGGTTGCCATTTGTCATTGCCTCCAGAAGGGGAGGGAATGGAAACAATTGCTATTGGAGATCTGAGTCCCATTTGCCACTCTGCTACTCCAGTTTGAAACAAGTGGTGCTCTGTTGACTTCTTTGGAAGACAATTATTCTTCTTCAGAGGGTTAAAATATCTCAATAACCTTATGTTAGTGAAAAATTGACAGTCCTGTTGTATATTAAAAATTTTTCTAATGCAGGGACCAGACAGAGCTGCTGTTCAGGCACCTCCTTGTGGTGCAGGAGGACTGGGTGATCCAGCAGCCAGGCAGGAGCATAAGTGGGAGAGACCAGCCTGTTCTGTGCGTCTCATTATACAGAACACTGACAGCACATGCACTAGTCATTTTAAGGAATAAATAGGCAGGTATGTGTATCCACACACATCTTTTGCTCCCAAACCAGAATTTCTACAATTTTGTTTCAAATCACAGCTACTGGAAAAAAAAAAAAAAAAAAAAAAAAAAAAAAAAAAAAAAGTCAGAATATTGTATGTTAAATTAACCTGGTAATTAACTCATAACCTGCTCATTTGTCACTGGGTGTAGTGAGCATATCCAAGGGAGCTGGGGGCATTGCTTGAAAATGTTTGAGACAGAAATTCCTCCCGCCTCTCGTAGTCTTTGCAACTCCTTAGCGGGCCAATTTACTGCACTCTGTGCCACAGAAACGTGACGCTGTGCTTTAGCAGTGCCAGCAGATTGCGTTACCCTGCCTGACTGTACCCAAGTCACACATTTCTCTCTGCCTGCAGTTCCAGAGGTCACAGCTAAGGTTAAGAGAGAACAAAAATGATGCTTTGTGATCCAGAATTTAGATAGTTATCAACTCATAAATCTTGGTCAGACTGTAACGACAAAGCATGGGACGGTTCGGTCCCCACACACACACAGATACCTTCAGGAAAAAAAAAGGCAAAATTATGCATCAGACAAAAATGACTGAATTTAGCATGTGGCAAACCAGACATGCCTTCTTCAGCTATTTTTATTTTTCTATTTTCCTCTCCTCTTTTTCCACATTTCTAGGTGGGAATAGAAGACCGTGTCACCACTTCGAAGTATTTATAGCAGTTAGCTAAGAAGTAATGATCATAAGCAGAATCACTTAAAGAACAACATTGAAATGTTTTTCATACTGAAAATAAATGACTCATTCCTTTGTATTTGGCAGCTTGAAATGGGACCTCTTTTCTTAATGACATTCCTCCTTTGCAGCATGCTTATAGTCATTTGCTGTTGTTCATTTGTTTGTAGTATCAGTAATCCTTGGCACTTACAGTCCATATAATTCAAAGACTTTATGAACACTTAATAATTAAACTGAACAGTCTCCTTAGAAGGTTAGTGGTTATACCAGTGTTTCAGATCAGAAAACTGAGAGGGGTTAAGTTTCCTGCATAAAAACACCCAACCCTGCTGCAAGTCACAGGTGAATTCCAAAATTCAGAAGGGTTTTGTTCCCCTTCCTCTGTCACCAGGATTGAGGGCAGCATGGCATGTGCCATGCAAGATTTGTACCACTTGAGACCAACCTGGTTAGCAAAGGAATACTGGGAATTTGGGCCCTGGTCTGGCTTTGCACCCTTATCCTCAAATAGCAGGCAAGAAGGCCTTGGGGTGACTTAATTGTGGCCTTCCAGTACCTGAAGGGAGCTGACAAGGAAGATAGAGCAAGACATTTTACAAGAGCTTGGAGTGACAGGACAAGGGAGAATGGCTTCAAACTGACAGAGAATAGGTTTAGATTGGATATTAGGAAGAAACATTTTAATGTGAGGGCGGGCAGGCCCTGGCACAGGGTGCCCAGAGAAGCTGTGGCTGCCCCATCCCTGGGAGTGTCCAAGGCCAGGCTGGACGGGGCTTGGAGCAACCTGGGACAGGGGAAGGTGTCCCTGCCCATGGCAGGGAGTGGCACTGGATGGTCTTTGAGGTCCCTTCCAATCCAAACCATTCTATGATTCTGTGAATTAATCTGGCTCCAGGTCCTTGTCTGCTTCTTCAGCTCGTATGAGTGTGACATTTAAGCATTTGAAGTTGCAGCTGCTCTGCAAGGCAACCCTTTCACACCTCTAACACCTGGATCCAGGTATGTTTCCCTCAAGCTCTGCTCCAAATAGATACTGCAGCCACTGGAAACACCCAGGCCTTGCCTGCATTCATACAACTTCCTTGCTGGGCAATTTGATTTCTTACTCTCCTTTCAATGAGTCCCCTTTTGTTGGTGGAAGGTATTAGCACAGTAAGGACAGTGCTGAGTCAATCCCACTGTGTTGGAAAAGTCCTCAGGAAATCTCCTGTTCAACTTGCCAAGTAGCTTGTGTCTCTGAGAGTTTTCTCTCGCCTCCTTTTGCAAAGAGCCTTTCACACTTGTTCTGAGAGAGATGTACCAGTTTGGGGTAATTCATTCAATGACTGTCAGATCTTTCCAACTGCTTTATAGCCTGTCCTCCCCGAGCATTCTTTCAGTAATCCCTATACCAAAGCTGAACCAAATGTGTGTTTATGTAAAACAGCCCATGCTATATGCAGCCTGTGCTTTTTGCATGACCTTTAGTGTAAAATGCAATATGTCTGGTCTCAGTTATGTTATTCTGTCAACATGTTCCAGTTTGGGCTAAGCTGGAAGCAGCACTCTGTACATCTGGCTCAGGAAGAGAGGACATCTGTGCAACTAGTCTAATAAACCAGAGCAATTCAATGAAATATTGTTCTAGTGTTAGGGAATGATAAGAATTTTTGCATTGCAAAACACAACAAATGCTGACTTCTACCAATAAGAGTGACCTCCAGAAATCTGGGAGATAAATCAGCATGAGAGAAAGGCGAGGAGATGTTAAATGATGCTCTTATTTCAAGTATAAACATCTTTTGCACATAAATTGTCTCATTTGATTTAAAGTTATTTAGTTCACATGGAGTTAGGTAATGTCCCCCTTTTAAAATACAACTTTGGAAATTTATGGATGAAAAGTGCTAATTTTGTATTTTTAAATGCATTTGATAATTTCACTGTATGAATCCCTTTAGGACATAATGCTGTCTATAAATCCTTCTCTCCTACAACAGATTTTATAAAGAACACAATTGCTAATGCAGCCTAAATTAGACAGAGGCATTTAGTGAGGTCAGAATACTATCGCTTGGAAGTTCCCATTTTATTTTCTTTGGCCATTTTGAAAAGGATAGCACCTTACACTTACTCTAATAACAGCATGTAACTGAAGTAATTCATTCTGCAATTGCTTTTAGCTGCTTTAGAGGTTTTATGAGCCATATTTATCTTTCTTTTCCAAGTCTTTCAAATAGTGAAAAAGTCCAAAGTGAAGTAAGCTCTTGCCACGCTCTTTTTAAGTAACAACTCCACTTGTAAAAGCTTCCGAGGGTCACTGACAACAGAGAAAATCTCATTTTGCTCTTACATACTGAATTTCATACTTTGCCTGAGTTAGGGTGGAAAGAGCACAATAGTGTCAGATTTCTCATGCTGTGCTTCACATTCAATGCCACTTCATATAATTATTGACCTTTCCCCTGGAGTTTCTCTTCAAATCTCACCATCCATTCTGCCCATGCACACCTTGGTGTTGTCCGCCTGTCCAAAAGGATAATACCGTTCATCTAGTTCAGAATTTGATCCAAGGGCCCATCAGGCTGTTTGCCAGCTCTCTTACAGTTTGCTGTCAGTAAACTTTCCTGCTCCACAGCCACCTGGCTTGGTCTCCACCTCATCTATCACCATAAAAGCCCATACAGGACTGAGTTCATCCTGTTTGTTACCTTTGTAAAACTTCCATCTCTCCCATTCCCATTAATAACATTTTTCCAAGGTGGGTGGAGAAGCCCAGTTTGATAAACATGACCTCCAGAGAGCAGGGGACACAAAACATCTCCACTTATTAAGCAGCCTCTGCAGTGGCTGTACACACAAACAGATAATATCTCCAGAGAATCCAAGGCAGCCCAATACAGTAAGTGGTAAGGAAACTGCAAACCCAGTAATATTGCAGAAACTCTTTCCTTAAAAGAGACTAAAAGGCTCTTAAAAGTTTCCTTCAGGCCATTTGATTCTAGTCCAGGGGCCTTGAAGAAAACAAACCTGTCCATATATCTTGGTGCATTCTTGACTGTCCCGGGATATACTTCTGACCCAGGGAATCGTATCAGTCAGGGACAAGGCATCATCAGTGCTGCATCCCTGACAACATGGGTTATGCTTGGCTCCAGGAATTTAGGAAGGGGGCAGGTGATGGTGTTATATCCTACAGCCCTAGTGTATAATTGCTGAGTGTATTAATATAGAGCAATAATCGTCCAGCAGACCGGGCACTTGATGAGGCATCAAGCTCTCCTCCTCTGAGCCCCTCCACATATCAGACACGGGATCCAGAGAAATCCTTTTGTCTTTCTGTACATCCTCTTCCCAAAACATGCTTTGTTCTACATGGTCTGTGAGGGCAGGGACCTTGTGCATGTTTCCTAAAGCACATCACTAATGGCCTGGATGCTGAGAACCAAAAATTGTCATTACAGCAGACCCCAAAAATCTTGTAAAGAGACTAATAACTTGTCTTTTTTCTTAAAAGGGGGGAAAAAGACTTTCCAGGTATAGAAATACAAGAAGTACCCAACTGAAAAAAATGTTGGCAGTTTTTCTCACTAAAAGAACTGGGTTTCAGTTTATATTTTTATTGGTTTTATTAATAACTTCCAGATGAATCTTTGAACTTTGAAACTTCATTTCAGAGTGAATTATATTGGCTGCCCTAGAAGTCCTCAGCAAAGTTCTAATGGAACTAAAGACAAGGCCAAACTCCCTCTAATTTTCCTAAATTCCAGGGAAATGTATATCTGAGCCTACACTTCCCACTCCAGAACCATTTCCTCTCTTGGCTCCAGAGAGTGGTGGGAGCTTAAACACATCTGAACTTTGGCAGCATTTATAGGCAAAAGGCTGCTTTGTTCCTACTAATATATGTCACTGCACATTTCAAAAATAACCAGAAAGCTACAGCTCTTGCTGAATATCTCATTCCAAATGACTTACCCTGAGTGGGTCTGGCTGCCCTGAACAGAGGTTAGGAAATACAGTATGGATAGGGTAGGGAAATGAAGGTGAGGGGCTCTCTAATGGATTAGAGAGAGTCAAGACATGGCATGGTAAGACAGCAAGATGCTGGCATTGTGCTTGAGCTGTAAGGACTGCAGAAACACACATGTAAACATAGGCATGTCATGGTCTGCCTAAAAATCCTGAAAACCTACCTAAGCTCAAACCCTGCTACTTTTCAAGCTGTTAATAAATACAAGACAACAACAAATTGGTCCCCATGTTTTTCAGGATGTTTGCAGTATGTCCCCCTGCAGCACTGAGCCCCAGAAGCCTTCCTACCACCTCGGATTTCCCCCGATAAAATCTTCCGCTTCCTTACAATTGCTGAAAACAATCGCGCTTTAGCATCATCTACTGGGAGAGATGGGCAACTGACTGGGAGGCTCGAGCAGCTCCCGCTGCATCCGCCCGCCTGCTCCTGTGCGGTACCCGAGCCAGACTCCAGCGGCACAGGGAAAACTGGCTGGTTTTCTCTCCTGAAGCTGCATTTTAAGGAATAAAGCACGTGTTATGGTGCTGGTGAGGCCAGAATAAGTACTTTCTACCTCGATGCTGCTTTCTATCAGGCCCCTGAGTCGCGCAGCAGAAGTCAGTAAGAAGCCAGGAGGAAGGGAGCAGCTGATCTCACAGATCAGTTGGTGCTACGATTTTTGTCACCAAATCTGAGGTCGGTTGTGGTGGTGCTCAGCGCCGCAGGGCCCGGGGGCTGTGCTGTCTGCAGCGCACCATGTGCAAGACAATCTGAAATTCATGACGAGCTTGCACTTTTCACCGGCAGCACCAGCCACCCAAAGATCTCAAAGCACCGGGGACAGTAATCCTGCCTGGCAGGTAGGTGTTATCCCTGTTTTGAAAACAGGGAAACAGAGATTTAAGGGCAACAATCCCATCGGGGTTGAGGTGTCTAAATGACTGACTGCAAGCTGGATGAATCACTTGACATCAATAGCACCTCACACCTAAACATCCCTAAAGTCCTGCCTAGGGTGATTTTCCAAGGTTCACAGGACAAAAGTGTGAGAGAGACAGCATCCAGATCCTAGGAGTTGTGATCCTTTTAATTTTTAGATCTCTATAAAGGTCCTGACATCAAATGTATATATCATACTTACAGAAAACAGCAAAACAGCACATCCCACATCTGGGCACGAACAGTGGATTCACTTCAGTTGCTTTTTACTGCCTAACAACTATATGTCTATTCTGAAACAGCTATGAGGCTGCCTTGGCAGTCAGGGAAGAGTCGGGCACTTCCAGAGGGGAATTCTCTTTACCCAGCACAGGATCACTCCCTTGGAGTGGAGTGCAATCACCCGGCATTATCTCACCTTCTCCAGCTGAACCTTTCAGTTAGGAACAGGTGCTTTTTTACTTTAATTCTCATTTTTGACACCTACACCTTGTCTGCAGATACCCATTACTGTCTTTCACACCAGGTTGCACCATCTCTGGTGGCTCAGTCTGGAGCTCTTCCTCCGCCAGTGGTGGAGCCTGGAGTTGGCTCTGCTGCAGGCCTGCGGTTTCAAGGAGCTCAGACCAGGCAACCAGCTGCAAAACCTCATCCCTCACAGACTGTTACAGCACTACAATTGATGCTATTCAGAACAGCAGAGTAACAGTTATGGTAGTATTCCCTCTGTATAAAAAAAAAAAATTATGCATGTTTTGGAACTTTGTTGAGTGACTTTTTGACTAGAGATTAAATACATTGACTCATCAGAGAGCTGTAATGAAGGCCAGGGATTTTTAGGCTTTTAGCTCCTGCAGGTACTAAAATATATGGCTTGATTTTTCAAGTTGCTCACAACACACATGATCCTTCTAAAGATTTCTGATTAAGATACCTTAAAAAATTACTTTGCTTCAGTTTTAAAAGGACCTTCTTGGCCAGCTTCTACTCATCTGCCCTTTATTAGCACTCTGCACATCTTCCCCAGCAGCTTTGCAAGCCAGGTAGCAAAATCCTTGTAAAAGATTCCCTGAAGTTTCCCAAAGTTGACTAAAAATAAATGCTGAATATTTGAGAACATACAACTCACATACTTCAGAAAATCTCTAAACCTGCTTCCTAAAATCAGCTGCAGTGACTATATTTCGTACACACCTCACTTTAGAGACAGAAAAGCCTCCTCTTTCCCTCAGCTGTGGATTTCCCCCAAACTGTGTTAATAACATCATGTAAAATCCTGGGGTCTGCAGCTGTAAAACTCTGAGTCTGGACTTTCCTCGTTACTAACACTCCCAGCTTTCAGCTGCCTTCAGGAAACGGGTTGATCAGTTATCAGACCTGGAAACACCACACCTTGGGAAATAAAGAAGTCACCAGACACCTGGTTGAGATGAGCCATCCGTTGGTTTTTCCGAGGCAAAGGGAAAGGTTCTTTGCCCAGCTTCACATTTTGGCAGGAGCAGCAATAATCACCCCATGAGCACCGACCAGCAGAGCAGCCTCAGCCCTGCTGGGACAGGGTGGCTGTGTGAGGGGGGTGGCTCTCTGCGGGCAGGCAGGCAGAGCAGACCCTGCATAACACACAGATTCCTCTCCCAAGATACTTAGGATTTTTTTTTTTTTTTCCCGAGAAAAATGTAAGGAATACTGCCCAGCTGTACACTGGCTTGCAATTGAAAGACCCAGCCAGCATTTTGCAGCTGTCAGTGGCTGGTGTGAGATGTGGTGGTGTGACTCCCACCTCACAAAACCCCACCACAGCTCTCCAAGAGGCCCCAGACTGAAGAGGCACTAGGACTGACCCATCCTCCTCCTCCTCACAGAAAGTACCTCTACAGACCTGTTTCATGTAGAGGTAGGATGATCTTCTCTCTCCCACTGACTCTGCTGTCTATATGATTACCAACAGGATTATTTTTAAACAAATATGAGAGCCCTCACTGGGTGCCCTTCATTAGCTTGCGGGTACATTACCCATTCGTTTGAACCCCAGCATGTCCAACAGGTCAGAAACACCATGGAGACATGAACTTCATTCAGACTGCCCATTTAATAACTCCAAAAAGGAAGTATAATTTAGCACAGAAGCTGAGAATGGCAATGAGGAGCTCATCCCATTTGCTGCCTCTGCTCTCTGAGAGCACATTGAAAGAGAGGGCTGCCTCAGGGGAAGACAAAATCAGGAATAGACCCACTCGTGCAAATCTAAAACTCTCCATTAACAAATCTTATGTGCTGGTTTGGCTCCCTACGTCTTGTTTGTTCTCATTAACCTGCCCTGCACTGGGGGGTTGTGAGGACAAGGGTGATCTTCTGCTTTGTGCCTGTTCTTGGATGGCAGAAAACTGAAGCCTTCCCAGTGATGAGCTGATACCTTGATCCCACTAAAGGCCCCAGTTGTATGTTGGCTATATGTAGTATTCAAGCACCTCAGCCAGTTCTACCCCTTGAATGCCTGAAACCCTGCAAAGTTTATCTTCTCACCTCTTCACCAGTTCCAGGGTCTAATCAGTGCCCTGACAACTTTGGGGCAGCCAAAAGCCAACACTGGGGAAAAAACAACAAGGAACCCAGCCTGATTGCATGAGCAGACACTGAAACTGCTTGTTTTCATCTTGTGGGGTTTTTTACAGGACTAACTTTAACTCTGTGTCTAAGTTTTTCCATCTGTAGAAAAGTCTCCTTTTGCAGAGCTCTGTAGAGATCTCTATTCTTAGTTCTGTTATGCCAATATGCAATTAATTTGCCTAATTTTGCCGTAGCATTCTGGAATATTTGGAGATTGAAGTGTAGACTCTTTGTGACTCGGTTAAAGAGAAAAACAAGATAAAAATAATGGAGTGTTGGATGCAAATTTATTCCCCAAGTTATTAACACGTTAAATTTCATGTGCACTACTGAAGATAAAATATATATCCGAGTACAAAGATGCCAAAACGTGGCTTACTGAGCAGCTAAAAAAAGGAAGGGTGACATGGCCAATGACAATTTAAATAGTTCTGACAACGACGTGAGACCTGATTTGTTGCTTCCTGAACACGGATGGTAATTTTTGTTGTGTGCGTTGGCTGGGTTCATATGTGCTTATTTACTTGCCATGCCATGTTTAGGTGCTGCTACTACAGAGGGGCCAAACTGTGCTCCCTGGGTGCGCAACATCTCCCTCAGCACAAAGGAGTTGCAGTGCTCATTGGGGCAGTCCAGTGTGCTGCTCTCCGTGCGCTTCGCCAGCTCCCCAAAATCCCAGCCAGCCTCCACTGGAGTCAACAGAGACACTCCCATGGACTTGGAGCTGGATTAGGCCATTGGCTGCCGTGGGAGAGGAACACAGCCAGGTCTGCTGGCTCAGACACACAGGCAGCAACGACTTCAGCATGTGAGGTAGATGGAAATAGCAGGTTATGACTTCTTAACAAACATTTAGAATAACGAACCAATGGTTCAGTGATACCGTGGCCATTTAGGGATAATGTCAGGCTACAGGTACAGAGTTGTCAGCTATGCATTCCAAAGGGCTTTGGCCTCTTTCCCAGGACTGAGGAACCACAAATCCTGATCTTGCAGATCAGCTCTCAGCTCCTGCTCTGCAGTGAACCCCACCTGCTGGGGTCCTCCTCAGAGCTCTTCAAATCTCGACCCATAAAAGACATGTGAGGTTTTTTTATTATGCTGTGAAAAGAAGTCAGTTTGGCCCTGCCAGCCTGGTCTTCCAAGGAAGTCCCTCCTCAAGTCTTGTTCCGTTCTAGTTGCCATGTGCTGCTGTGACTCACTTAAAATGCTCTTGACACTTAGGACCTAAAGAAGCTGGCAAACAGGTCAACTGGTATTTTTAAGCCCTTCAACCTTCACCTCTCTCCATTATTATTTCATACTGGTCCTTAGGAAAGGAGTAGCAACACTTCAGCTGAGGCATCTGCCCCTGCAAGTCCTCCATGGAGGAACGCGATTTTCCTCCACCAACCATTGCTGATGGGGTAACTTCTCTTCCAGCCTCTCCCACCAGCCTGTGCTGCCACATTCAAAGCATTACTGGTTTTATTCTTTCTCACCTCTTCCCCTACAACCCTGCAAATAACACCTGTGCCTGAAACAGTGGTGGGCTTTTAATCAACAGATCTGTTTTACTGAACTTTCTCTGAAACACTGCAAGGTGTTAAAAAGCAGGTTCCATGCTCAGTTGTGAGCACCAAGTGGTGAGGAGGGGCAGATGCTGTTGCATGCCCTGGTATCATGCTCGAGCCTCAGGTTTAGGTGTCCTCCAAGGTTACTCAGTCACAGGAAACTCTCCACTGCCTAAGCTGGTACTTCAGGAATGGTATGCACTTCAACTGTTTGTTTGCCAATGGTAAAACAAATACATAGGAAGCTCACTCCTGGATTCAGGGAGCTTGGTCACATTTCCAAATACAAATTTACTGAATCTACTGATTCATCTCCAGCCAGTCCTGGAAACAGTTCTCAGAAGAGTACACACTTCCTGTTGCTTCAGCCTCAGGAAGAGGTCATAGGACTCTACCAGCTCCAGGAGCTCACTCCTTATGATCCAAGGAACTTTTATCCTGTATATTTTACAGTGGATAAACCAAAAAAAATCTTCTCTACAAAACTAACTGGAACAGTTTCTGCAGCTATAATCTACTTTATGCCTATGGAGAACTAGGAAAATTCACATGGGTACACACACACATATAAATCTTTCTCAAACACATAAGGTTTCATGGAAAGCCTGGCCTTTGGAAGTTGGGGTTTAATTTATTCAATTATCATATACACAAATGACAATTTTAGAAGATGCCAATGTTGCTGCTACCTCGATCTGCATCTCATTGATCCAAAAATCCGTGCAGCATTTTTATGTTTGTTACACATAGAAGCAATTGTACCAAAATAGATAAAATGACAAAAGAACCCAACTCAAAACGGCTGTAGCGCAGTTAAACTTCAGAAGGTACTGGGACATATTTATCCCCATTTACTTTAAAAGTCTGCCCCTCTTACACACAAAAGGGTCTAGAGATGTGGAAAGCATTTTAAGAGAAGCTGTTATATATATTCTTGATTTAGACTTGATGAAGTACTCTTAAAGAACAGGTCTTATGTCTTATCATTACTATTTTTGTAGTATCTCCAGCGTGACAAGAAAAATACTTGCCCAAAATACCAAAAAAGAAAAACCTCTTGAGAGAGCCTGTTCTTGCAAGATTTCCATCCCAATATTTACAGGCCCAGGAGGTCCGGATAAGCTTTGGATATGCATCAAAGCTCACGAATGGTTATCCAAACTAAGCACAAGCCCTGAACCTTTTGAAGTTTGTCCATCACTAGTTATCACATCCAATTCCTGCCCTTTTATAACAAGAATCACAGTCTCTCTCTTCAGGAAGTTCTTATGCTCAGTGACTTTTGATTTTCCACCCAGGGATATGGAGGATTTCACTAATGTCTATACCAGACTTTCAAAAGAAGTCATACCCCTCTTATTTTCCAGCATTTAAGTGTATTTTTCTTATTTAAAACTTGAAACACAAACTGAGCTTATATTTCCAAGTATTACCTTGACAAAGTACCTGCAGCTCTCCCTGATGCCAAGTCAAGAGTCTGTAGGTTCAGGGGTTCAGCAAGGCACAGACTTGGCCTTTCACCATTGGGACCAAGGCTGGAGTTCATCTGTTCTGCACTCTGGAGTGAAATATGGGCAGCAGATTCTACTCAGTCCCTGGTGAACAGTAGCTCACACAATAAAACTATCATACCTAATTCAGGTTTTTGAGGGAAAGACCTTGCCTACAGGCTGATTTATGGGCTAACCCAGCAGAAGATACTCCCTATAGGTCAGGTGTGATGAGGTCATTGACAGGGCAATAGCAACGAAGTTTTTGACTGTAAATTCCCTTTATTTCAAAAGCTCTAACAGACAACTATAAACAATTTGGATAAGGTTCCTCCATAACTCAAGAAAAATATTCTTGCTTTATGTACTGCGTAAGGGATTGCCACATTGCCATTACCTTTTTTTTCCTTTTCCTTATGTAGAAACTAAGGCTACCAGGACAAATTTATTCTGCACATTGACACGTTGAGTATCTTCTGAGTCCTTTCAAGTTCATTTACAAAATTCAGTGGAGATTGCTTCAATTAGGGTCATCTGGTCATGTATCCTTGATCCTTTGATCACCAAAGCAGAAATACCATGTTAGTAATCTCTGGGCTACCATTTGGGTTAATGAATCGGCTTGACTTTAATTCTAGCCCAGATGTAATCTTTTATAGCTTAATGATTTGTTCCAACATGAACTCCAATTGAATGTAAACAGTTTCTTTATTTAGAGCGAAAATTCTTTTTTATAACTTGTTTCTGTTCCTAATTAATTCTAGAGCAATTAAATCAAACCTTGATCTGTGGCAATCAAGATTAAATCATAGTATAGGTTAGGCTGCTAATATCATCTTTGAGTTCATTATTATCAAGGCTAACAGTAATCAGCAAAGGAGGGAGAAACTGATGTAGCAAGGGCTACAGATCTGAGGACTTGTTCTTGTTTTTAATAGCTGATCTGATTTAATGTATGATAATACTTGCACTTATTTAGTAACTGTTTTCCAAGGAGCTCAACATACTCTCCCAAAGTTAATTTATTCTCACAACACTGATGTGCAGGAGGTAAATATTATCTCCCAGAGACAAGGAGAAGTTTTGAGGCACAGAAGAGTTGTGGGCTGTGTGCAAAGTCACAGATTGGGGCCCAGATCTTAATTCCATTAACAAATCATTAGCTGGGGAGCTTCACCATGAAGTGTGGTTATGATAAGAGAGGAACAGCACCTCATCCATAAGCATTCACAGAGCATCCTGCTTAAGATGGATTTGTTGGCCATTGCATCCAGACAGTGCCGGCGGTTAAAAGCTGCCTGTGCTGCGAGCTGGCTTCCTCCACAGATCTCCCTCCTTCACACTCCCTCAGAAGGACCTGCCATACATATAGCTCTGCCCTGCAGTTGCCAAAGTGGAATTGTGTTCCTAGAGGTAAAGGAAATTCATTTGTAAGTTAACAAGATGGAGGCTGATGGATTTGAGAGACACTGTAGTTCTTAGCTCTGCCTAAACAGTCTGGACTGTCCACTTTATCACACACCTTCCTTTTGAATCAAGTCTAAATTTAAAGGACAAGGAAAGGGACACTGTACAGCCATGATGGTCCTCAAATCAATGCACTGATGTCCCAGACAAGCCCCAGCTGAACCCGTTCTCTGCCTGGATCTCTGTATGCAATTATATTATCCCATGCTGTGGCAGATTAATCCTGACTGTGCAGGAAACTCCTGCCCATTTGGGTCATCTCCGTGTGGTACAGCAATTGTGCGGAGAGGACCGAATCACCCTGGTTCAACTCCAAACAAGGAAAACACAAGAAAGCATCACAGTGTTGTTTGTACTCCAGTTCTATATTAGCTTCAAAAAAATTACAGCAGTGCCATTTTCAATTCAGTGTTATGCTGGAAAGGTTGCAAATTAATTAGAATTATGCCTTCTTTGTGCCAAGTGATAATTTACTGCAATTAATTATCAAAAGATCTACTGCTGTCAATTACGGTACTTGCTCTTTGGGGGGGAGAAGCTATTTATGTATATCTAAATTCTGTAACAAAGTTCCATTTTACTTTTATTGTTTTCAATTAAACTATCATCATTTGCTTTCTCTCTGCCAAACACAATAAAGACTCGTTAAGAACTAATCAGGCTACTGTGACCTTTTTTTTAATCCAAACACTAGCTAGACCTGCACTGAGTCAACACTCCTATTGTTACACCTGCAAATTGTACGTAGAGAGGAGCCTACTTCAGAATTAATGAGCACAGCTGTGGTCTCTCTTACATTCAACACTTGTAAAATAGACCTCTTTAAAGTGCCATTATCACAATATTGATAGAGTTATTTATAGTACTGCAAACGTTCCCAGTCATAACAGAGTCCTTGTTATCCCCCACAGCAGTTCATGTTGTTGCCATCGCCTGGACTCATTCCACAGTTTGTGATAAGGCACCACGTGGACAATCCTTCACCAGCGAACTATAAAAGACATTAGGAAAACTTCTGCATAAGCAAGTTTTATAGCTGGGGATAGGTCACGCTGTCAAGACCCAGCCTGCACAAGACTTTTCATGTTCTTCTGCTGTGCAGCTTTCTGTATTTTCTGGGTGGGATGTGAAATGAAATTACAGGCAGCACAAGCTGCAAATTATCTGGATGGCATTGTCCAAATGAGAGCTGCTTTTTGCAGTTACTAATACTGTTTTACCATAATTCAGTAAAACAGATGTAAGTTCAAACTCTTGGTGTCAGTCGCTGAAAACAAATATCACAGGTGCCAACATTGGTTGCTAAGGGAATAGAAGCTCCTTGGGCTTTCCACTATGTGTGCAAACAGCTAGAGATAGTCCAAGGCGGAGGTTCTCCTGTCAGCAGCAAGGTAGTTGCTTTTTTTCGGGTGGCTTACCACTCTGCTTGATCTTTTGACTTGTTAGGGAAGTATCAGCCAGTGTGGTCAAGATAAAGTCAGCAGGAGATTTCATCAGTGTGAGTTTTGACAATCTCACAACTGCTGGGTGTTTATTTGTGATATTATTCTTATTGTAATATTTCATATTTTGTCACATTTGGCTGGATACAGCTTTTGTGGGGATACATCCATGGGAAGGTCTCCAGAGGCATCCTGCAGACCCAGCACATGCATTGCCACGGACACATTTCCGCCCTCTTTCTGGTTGCAATGTTTTATTGCAAAATAAATGTTTTATTGCAGGAAATATCTTTGCTTCGGATTCACTGTCCCGTATCTGAGGCGTATCATTTTGTCATAATTCAGCTTTCATTTTGGAAAGAATTGCTGAAAAACCACAAATCCCCAAAGAGTAAAAACTCAACTAACACTTTGCTACTTATGAATTATTTCCCCAGATCCACTTATTTCATATCTTCAATGCTTGTGACTGAAAGGTCAGATCTAAAACAACCTCATGTTGTATTTTCCCTCTGAATTTAAGAGAATACTTTGATTGTACAGTCAGGTCAGAGAACCAGCCGAGCACGGTTCAGCTCACAGGTGTTGCTGGTTCGGGTCTCCTGCAGGCAAGTAGACTTGTGTAGGGATTCCCAGCTGAAGGCTGTTTGGCTTGTGTGAAGTTATTTGTCAGCTGTTCCTGTCTCCCTGGGGAAGGGAAGAGGTGAACTCTTGCTCTCTCTGAGGCTAATGGGGAGGCATTTCAGAGCAGAGTTGTAATTCCCCACATTTCTCCTGGTTGGCATGTACTGGGCTGCACTTCTCAGTGAGGATTTGAGTCTATATGGTAGTCTGTTGTTTTTCAGGGGTTTTGCAATACCCGACTGTTGCAAAAAAGTTATTTCCAGAAGTCTCACAGTTTTTAATTGTCTTTCCCCCCTCCCCCCCCCGAAGAATTTCCGTTGCCAGGTTTGCTTATCTCTGAGCCTTGTACCTGCGTACATTCTCTCCACAGTTTGGAGAACCCCTGATTTTGTGTATTTATCCTCAGCTATATCACTACAGTAGAAAAAAAGCTCAGAAGAGAATGGAGGTGTGTTAAAACCTTCCAGTTACTATGAGATTTGGAAGAGTTTTACTTTTTGAATAGCTTTTCAGGGGTTTGGCAATGTTTCTGTTTCTCAACAAAAGAGACAGAGTCGTTATGGGGAGGAGGAGTTTGTGGAAGTGAAGGAGAGGGACTACCTGGCTGGGTCAGGGCTGTCACCTGGGATGGTGCTCTGCCATTTTCGTGACCTTGTTCATCAGAAAATGGCTCTTCTAGAACAGAGCACTTCTCTCTGGAAAACCTACAGCTGGGCTGAGGCAAGGGGTGGGCAGCAAGCAATACATTGCTTTTTGTTTCCATAAACTTAGTGAGGAATGGCACACAACTTCAATGCACATGTGATTAAACTAATCTAGTTAAAATCAGAAAAGGATTTCTCATAATTCAATTGGAGTTGTTTTTAATGTTTGGACTTTGGTCAAGGACAGCTTTATTGATTGAATTTAATTGCATATATTTTCCTGTCCATTTATTGAAGCCCATTTTTCAAGTCACTTGAGAGGCTGCTAACATTTCAGAAAGGGGATATGCCAAAGCATTGCTTTAATTCATTATCTTTTTGGACATACAGTAGTGGCTACTTGGCCCAAATTAAATCCGTTAGAGAATGCGATAGCATAATTACTTACAGGTATCCAAAACTGCTTTTAACTGAATTCTCTAGGAGGTTATGCATAAGATTTGTCTTGCCCTTACATTGGATGCAAATGTCTGAGATTTCAGTGATAAACAAATATTTCATCAACTGAGGGCAGCTTTTTCTCGTTTCCATATGTTGTTGATGAACTAAAATGCTTGTGAGGTCTTTATTTTTCCTTAAAAATAAAAGTCTCTTCCAAATTATCTCAGTCACTCTTTCAAAATGTGTAAACACAATGACCCTTGAGGTAAAGAGGAAACGACCTGTGATTTTGACTTGGTTTTTTTTTCCTTCAAACCATGCTCCACCCTGACATATTTTCTAGACAAAACTGCACATTAGGTACATTGTTCCACACCGTGTTCTGATGACGTGAAGCCTGTGATTCTCCAGAAGTTACGTCAGCCTGCTTCCAATTGGAGCAAAGGGCTGGATGTTCCCAGCCTCGGAAGACCTGTTGGCTGGAAAACACTGTAGGAAGGGCAGCCCTCAGCCACAGCCCTTCCACTTCACAGAACCAGAGTTCCTGTAAGCTCTGTCTCTGATTTCCTCACCTATTTGCTCTGATTTCCTCTTCTGCTCTCAGTCATGGCTGCCTGCCTTTGAGAAGTTCTCCATCTAGCAAAGAAACAGTACATGTGCAAGTCTTTAAGAATGCAGGAGCTTCTGTTGGCACCTGTGGACCCGCCTGCGGGTTGGGCTCAGCTCTCTGGCTCTGCACTGGCATCATCTTGTTGTTTGTGAAAACTAAAAGCAGCAATAGTTGCAGCTGTTAAGATTGCATTTATCAATACTAGACCCAAGGAGAAAATGCGAATCTACCTAGAAAAGCACCGTGCTTTTTCAGGTGCCTGACTGCTTTGTAGGGAGATGCGTAATGCCAGAGTTGGTTTAGTTTCAAAAACTGCAAATCGGACACAATCCAGACTTATTTATTAATTCTTTCTTATTTAAGAAGGCATAATGCTTCCTTGGACGGAGGCAAGGTTCCCACAAAGGCCCCAGGTTTTATCCTCTTCTTGCACTGGCTCTGTGTTTAACAAATGCAAGTTGAAATACCTGATGTTGATAATACCTCTCCTCCCCCTAAAACACCTGACATTTAAATATTGCCTGATTCACAAAAGTTTTGTTCCGGAATCTAGCGATCATATCTGATAAAAGACACAAGGAATTCCTTTCACAAGGAACTGAACCACAGATGGTTATGTGATTTGAGGGCCACTGAACATCGACAGTTTTACCGAGTGAATCAGAATTACAGAAACACCTGCATGACTGCATCTGCAGACTCAGCTAAATTACGCTTCCATCCAGCCACATGATATCTAATGTGTAATTCTTCTGCATTTTAATCAAATGCATTGTAATGACAGCACAAAATTTCAATATGAATGCACCTTAATGTAGGAGTAACTAATAGCTGCCATCCATTAGTACCAGCTAAGAGACATGCTTCCTCTTAAGCAACAGGGGCACGGTTATTTTAACTCATTACCTGCTTTGTAAATGACATTTAATTGCACATGAAGAGGGCATGTTCACAGGACACCGCTGAGAATGCAGGATTGAGCACCCAAAAGTTACCAAACGTTTGAAAGATGTTTGGTAGAGAGGTGTTTGTGAACCCTCTGCACCGTGAGACAGGCTTTGTAAACAGTGTAAAACCTATTCTGACTTTAGCAGTTTAATGCTGTAAAACTGTTGCTAAGCATGTGTAAACCCTGAGTTTATAAAGAATTTTCAGAGTTGATGGATTTTTGAGGCTTCCATAAAGCATTTCTTAAGAAACAGATGACAGAGGGCACTCTCCTAGTTGTTAGTTTCCAACCAGGACAAACTAACACAACATACCACTGAAACGTATTTCCTAGCACCTTTCTAACACATAGCTGACTTAGTTTGGATAAAAATTTTCCAGAAAGAAATCAACCTGACAAAAACATGAATTTTGGAAAATGTCCTCTAATGGTTAATACCTGGTAACGTTATGAGCACTGAAAATCAACTTTTAAAGCAGAAAGGGCTGATCAACCTTGTCTGGCCAATCTTGGACAATGGATAACTCTGTGAGTTACTGCTTCCTGAAATTGCTGTGTGTCTCACTTGGCTCTGTCCTGAGCTGTGCCCCCAGTTTAACCTTCAGAAATGAGTCCTGGTGCCCACAGGACTAAATTCAAGATTTCTGCCCTGGTACAAGGTTCTGCCCACAGTGTAGCTGGTGGGATCAGGACCAGATCTCTGGAAAACAGACACTGTTGTATCCTGGTCCACTGTGATAGGTTTGTTCATGCTTCTAGTGCCAGTATAGAAGGTCTGGAGTGAGGTGGAAAGTGAAGATTTGAACTAAATAAATTCATTCCTGAAGGGCTGACTATTGAAACACAGTGCTCCCTGCCCATGTTTGGCTTTACTTCAGTTCATTGGTCCCCAGAGCACCCAGAATTACAGCTCAGTAAACTTCTTCAAGGATCATACGTTTTAAAAAAAAACAACCTTCCAAAATCTCAAAGTGTGGCTTAAAAGCAGGAAACCTCCTAACAGAAAAGAGATTGAGAGAACGCTTCTTGACTTGGTCATTTCCTCTTTCAGATGTGGACACATGTTCACTACAAATTACTCTGAAATCAGTAATTATTTTCATATGGTTAGCAAATAATAATGACTCAACATTTGCATCTCCCTGAATTGCAGCGGAGTGGGATTACAGATGGCACAAGATGCATCAGTTTTACAAAACATATTGAAGACTTCAACTTCATGATGGAAAGTGCTCTGTCATCACTTAACTTATAGGCACGTGAATACCAGCAGAGTGAGGAGACCGCAGTTATGAGAACCACTCACGATGCTAAAAACCGGTACACAGAAATAGAACGTAAATGCTCAGAGTTACCTCAGCTTTCCACTTGTTTTCAGAAGTACTGAATGTTAAAGCTCCAACCATCCTGTCTAGATGGAGGCACAGAGCCCAAACATCCAAGTCCTTCTTCATTCCCTAAAAACGTTGTTCTTTCTTTAGTGGAACAACTTAACTGTATACTGTTTCATGGCAAACAGAAGGGAGCACACAGAATAAAGCTGATTTATGCAATAACCTTGGATTCCAGCTGGTGTCTAGGAAGTATTTACCCGGGATCTGCAAACGCCACCAAGCAGCTCCCATGTGGAAGAAGGAGAAGGGAAGGGAGCTTGCACTCGGTGGTCGTGTTAAGTGCAGTCATTTCTAATAACAGCCACGTTTGCTGTGAATTATCTGGATCAACATCAAAAAAAAACCCCATCTAGTCAAGTGCCCAGCAAGGGGTCTATTCTCATGTCCATGCTCATATGTTAAGTCCCATTGACAAGCATTACTGGGAACTGCATGCACATATGGATATGTGAATAGCCCCAATGGGATCTGCATAAAGTAGTGTTTGACTATACAGAGATCACTTCAACTGCCACAATAAAATAATCTACAGGGAGAAGCTTTAAAAAATGCTGTGAATAAGCCAAATAATTTAAAGAAATTGATAAATAATGGAGCCTAGAAATGAGAGAGCGAAATAAAAACAGTCTTAGAATGTATTATTTGAGTTAAATAGCAAACAAGAATTATCTTTTAGAAATTAACCCTGGCCAAAATTTACAAACACAGCTCATAACTCAGAGTTCTCTGATTTTTAGAGTCTCTTTGTCTTCCTCTTACTCTATATCCTACATAGAAATGAAAGACACAGCAAAAAAATCTTACTGACAAGAGGTGAGTTAAGAAAAGCACTGATAAGCACTGCTCTGCTGAGGAACACGGGACATGAAATAGTGGCAGCTCTGCAATAGGTCAATGATAATGATGCTCCTGAGGTTATGCAACACCGACAGCCACTCTATAAATGTCAAAGCCTTGCAGAAACTTCCTGAGAAAGGTTTCCTGCTACCTGTAAAGCCTCCAGCAGCCAGGCTGCTGGACAACAAAAATCTCTAAAGAGTTTATTGTCTTTCTGCAGGCAATCTTCAGATTTTTTCCCTGAAGCCACTGCCTCATTCAAAATCCCATTTTGGAGATTTTGAGAATTTTTTACTCCCGTTTTGGTGATTTGGAGAACTGTTCTTACACTAATATAGCTGAAACAATGAAACCTTTCCTGACAGACACACATAAATAGGTGCAATGAACAATGAAATCATCAATTAACAGAGCAGACAGCAATCACTGCAGTGATAAGTGCCCGTATTAAGAACCTAAATTGATGGGATATGGAATAGATGATAAGTAAACATTATGTATAAATCAGGTCTAATTGTGATCAAGATCACTGGTAGGTCTAATTGTGATCTTGGTTTCTTATCCTGCTCTGGTGCCCACAGTGGAATTCAACCACTGAATTGCAAGTTATTGCAGAGTCCTGTATGTCTCCCTGGCTTCAGACACAGGTCCAAACTGTTCCAGCAACACTGCTTTGGAACATCCCGAGCTGAACAATCCGTATGACTGACAGTGAAAGCTCTTATCTTACAGGATGTCCTTTTCCAGTGGTCATTTAGACTAACAGCCAACCTATTAATCAGGGCAAACTAAAGCTTGTTAGGTCCCTGCTGGCCAAAGCACTTGAGAAGACAAAAGACACCATGTTCCAGCTGACACCTGCAAGTAATTACACATGGTGATAGCAGTGCATGAAAGAACGATTTGAGAACCAATGTAAGAACAGAGGTGCATTTCTTTTTTTATAGACTGAACTATTTTCTGATCCCTAAGTGCCTTAGGGTCTTAGAAATCAAAGGCAAATTAGGCAAGGTAAAGAAAATCAGTCGCCAGGTGTTCATGTGAAGAAATGATAGACCTCCAGTGATTTTCTCCAGTTCTGGAAGCAAATTTCCCTTCCCAGATGACACTGTATTTTATAAGGCTGTTTAATCAGACTAGTGGCAGAGGGCAACTGCTCCACAGAGAACAGAATCTGGAGGCCCACAGTTCCCGGTGTCTTCTCTACCTACCAACAGATCTTTCAGTCTGTCTCCAATGTCTTTGGATACCAGGACATATATGAGGCATAGAAAAGACAGTTTTAGGAGAAGCTTAAATATGGTGGCCGACCCTTCCCTGAAAACCTCCTGAAGAGAAGATGGATCCTCCATTGAAGAACAGCAGACAACTACAGACAGGTAGGAGAACTCTGAGTTGTGTTCCTAATGAATATTTATTACATTAGCACTGTTGAGTGTTACTGAATGGTGGTTAGAAAGGGAATGATGGGGAGAGATTCAATTTAAGCAGTATTTGTTAATAAAACTCAAGATGCATGCTGTGTTTTCAGTACTGATTTCTGTTTGGACAAAACCTACAATCAGAAATTGTTTTCACTCTATGAGTGCATTGACATAAGTATCTAGAAATCCAAAGCAGAAAATAATGTTGCAAAGAGCAGTAAAGAGATATGACAACGTATTTTGCCTTGTTTTCTAGATTTCCACGTCTGGAAGATAACCTACCCCATCAGACTTCTTTGTATCGAAAGAAAAAAGGAAGACCAACTTTTGCTCACTGATTGAGAAATAAGTCACCTTCACATGGTACCACCACACCCTGGATCTATCAGCTGCTTTAAAGACAAAGAAGTTCCTCAGAAAACGTCCTTCCCAGCAACTAATTGCAGCCTCTGTTTCATTTTAAGCTGTTGAGTCGATCAGTAGGACAATTTCCCACTTTGAGTTGATCACCAGCGTCATTGCCAGCCCAAAGGCAGGTCCTCAGCCACTGGATCAATCTCTGCCTAAGATCACCTTGAGCTGAGATTTTACAGAGAATGCTTAGTATAGACTGAAAATGTTGTGATTGGTTGGAATGACATCTTCCCTGGAGCATCCTTCTCCAGGGAAAAATAGCCTGGTCCTCGCCAGCTGTACTTGGCAATGCTGCTCCCACAGAGGAAAAGCCTCACGGGTGGCTGGAAAGACTGCAGGAAGCAGTAGGGGAGACCTGAGCATGAAAGTATTTCCTATCAGATCCAGTTACATCCATCTGTAAAATTAGTAACAACACAGAGACCTGGTATTTCATGGGCTAATAAATACGTTTAAAGGCAGAAAGGATTGTGCTGAGCCATTACTCTGACCCCCTGCACAGAACTGTCTATGCTATAGGATTTGATAGAGTTTAGCTCCCAGCTGTGGTCAGGGGCTAGAGGCCATCAGGGTAGTCTGAGCTGTGCTTCATCCAGAATTAGATGGGAGACCCCTGAGAACATGCCAGAGCTGAAGGAAACAGGATGAGGTCTCTGCTTTCTCTTCCTTCTGCATTACACTGAACTGCAGTCTGAGGCACTGTGTGGTGGTACTCTAGAGTCTTAAAATGGTTTCTGTCTGCTCATGGCTTTGACAGTTGGATTTTTTTGAGGGGTGCGATAGGAGCAGGTTTGCAGGATGCAAACACATAGGATATATGTCTGGGAACTGCTGTGGTGGGTATATACAGCCACAGCAGAAATAAGCTGTGTGAGCAGCAGGATGAGTGACTGGCAGCATTTCTTACGGGAATCAGTTGCTGAGGCAGGACTGCTTCAGAAAAAGAGCTTGGGGTGAAGTTTAGCCTAATAGTCTGCCTGTAACCCACTCCCATCCAGGAAAGTCTGATTCACACCGTGAATAAAGCAGACTACCAGGTAGATGCCCAGAAATGGGGTCACTCCTTCTTTACCAGAGAACAGAGGGCACAGAGCTGAGAAATCAGCTATTCTGTGCAGGAAGCAGGCAAGGCGTGACAGATCCACTGGTAGGGGGCTGGTTTTGGTGGGTTTGTGTAGCCCCATCAGCATATAAACCCTTTCTCTCTTTTAAATAATATGGTATTAGAGATATATGAATTGCAGTATCTGCACACCTGGCCTGGGTCTGGAGAGCCCATGAAATGTGTTAGACTTGTTATTACTTGATTATTCCTTTGCACAGGTGTACGTTTCTGCTTGCAAATGCTTAAGAAACCTCTCTGCTGATGTATAAACTCACAGTGTTGAAGGCTAGAGAAAGGTCCTTGATATATGACAACTCATCATGTGCCATTGCCCCTGCATTAAATGCATTAACTTGTTTTTGGTTACTGCAGGTCTTCTGGTCTGGCTTTGAAAATATATATATATATAAAAAAAAAGGACAGTATCCACTTTGTGCCTTGAAAGTCAGCCTTCAGCCACTCTGGCTATTAAAAAGTCCTAAATTCTCACTGGAGTTTGTTTGACTTTGATTTGCAGTTATCTATTTTTCTCTGAAAGATTAAAAATGTCATTGGGATCCAGCAGATACTTCCAGACTCATCTCACAGATACTTAAATACTTACACATTATACTCATGTCACGTCTCAGTCTCCTTTCTAGTAAGCGAGGCAGATTGAGCACTTTAAGACTTTCACCATTAAGTACTTTCTTCAGCCCTGAAATCCTCTCTGTGGATCTTTTCTGCACCAACTCCAGTTTTCCAACAATCTTTTAGAAGTGTAAGCAACAGAAACCGCATAATCTTATATTGTCTGTATTAAAACCAATTGTGTTTGAATGGGCTCAGCTCATCAAGCAATTGAGATCACTTGGAGTGTCATTCTTGTTGCTGTCTGTCACTCCACCAATGTTCCTGTCACCCTCAGATTTATCAGCTGTGAATTTACAGTGTTTACATCCAAATCATTGCAGAAAACATTGACTAGCCTCTGACCTGATGCTGATCCTGGTAAAACTCTCCTGTTTGATAACGACTACTGATTCATAGCTACTTTTTAACAGGCTGTTTGCCAACTCCTAATCTAATTAGTGCATGCTCTGTTGCTATTTCTAATGCTTTTTGATCGGAATATCACACAGTGTTAATTCTAATCTCCATAAAAAAACGAATATCACATCTCTTCATTGACCTTTATCATTCAGTCTTTACCTTCATCGTATTATTTGATGCACCTCATCAAAGAAAGAAATTGCATTTGTCTGCTAAGGCTTATTTCTCCTAAAACTGTATTTACCATCATTAATTCTCTTTCCATTCTTCATTGTTTCAATTCCACGGCAGCTTTTCCAATATACAGCAAGAGTTCAGGATGTGTTAGAGGCCTGGCTTTGAGGTCAAGTACGTTGGGTTATCAAACCAAACAATTCAATTTTTAAACACACACTACAAAAACTGAAACATTTTATTGTAGTGGCTCGATGCTTATTTACACTTACACATCATCAGGTGATTAAAAATGACTACTTGCCATGCTGCTTTAAGCATAACCTGTGGAAAAACACCTAGTCCCAACCACTGTTTTCCAAGTGTTTCCCAATGACCACTGGTACGGAAACCATTACAACCTTAGGCTTCCAGGGAGAGCTTCACGCTTCCTGAAGCCTGCCTTAGAACACCACCATGAAAGGGACAATGATGAAATATCAGCTATCATGTAACTATCTATAAATGTTAGATTTCTACGAAGTGATTCCACTGAATTGTAATTAAGGGTTTGAAAGTCGAATGATTTTAAGTGCTAGTTTTAATTACCGCTTGGTGAACTTTAGTGTGTTAGAATTGTCACAACTTTCCTTTAGAATTAGTGTCAAGCCAGGCAATACAGTGGGAAATTATTAACTCATACTTTGGTTCAGCAATTATCTGCATTACAAGGTTTATGCAATTAGCTGTTTAAGATGTCATTATATTTTGCCATCTGGTACACAGGAGTTTATGCATATGAACAGGCACATGTTGAAGTGATTTTCACTATATGACACTTGATCTCAACCCAAATCATCACTATAATGAGTGGAAGACACAGTGTACAGTACATTAGTGGCAGGTGCATACTATCAACTTCATTTTAATAGAAGACTTTCATGTTTCCATTTTTAAAGTATTCTGCACAAGTGCTGAAGAATTAATTGCTCGTTTGCAATTTAGCAAAATCCGAGGACACGTTATTGCTAAATGCTAAGGAACATCAGCTTTCAGGAAAGCGGCCACTAATTTAAGTTCTTCCCATCTGCAACTCCAGGCCAATTTCTGCTCCAGACAATAAGAAAGTCTCAGCTAGGTTCAGCTTAAAACATTCTCTGGTTTCATGGGGAACACACTGAATGACCTTTGATGGGCTCAGAGCACTGAAAGCCTCCTGAGAATGCCTTAAACCCACCTGTGGTGTGGTCCACGTGTGGCAACCTCCAGCATGGTGGGTCTCTGCCAGTACACACCATAATGTTATCGGTGTCCTTGGCCTTAACCTCGGTGTCTGACGTCACTTGTGCCTGTTGGCTCACGTTTGACACACAGATTCTAAATCTGGGGGGAAAAGGTGTTGCTGTTGGCAGCCTACCACAAGGAAATCCTCGCTTCCAGGCAGTACAAAATGTAAATATCGATAACGCCAGCCCTGCGTGCTTAGATAATACCTGGTATTTCTGACACATACTGCGTCTGGTGTTCTAAAAATACTTGCAATCTTTAATTAATTAAATTGCATGCAGCTATTAACCTCATTTGACACAAGGAAACCAGTGTCTGGAATGGTAAGAGACGGGCTCAGTCACGGGAAAGCTGTGCAGCGCCCGAGAGCGAGTGAACTGCACTGCAGGCTGTTAAAACCGGGCTGCAACTGCAGCACTGTCCTTCACCTGCAAAAGTAGGTGCCATGGTTTGGGACAGGATGTGGGTGTGGCACTGGGAAATGGATAGAATAACTCCTGCCACCTCCTCCTCCGAGCTGGACTGAGAGCCGAACAACGGAGTGCTTGTGAGACAACACAAATCATGTGGGTCTGCTGGAAAATCTCACTTCTTAGGGATATTTATTATTTTGGGCTCTGGTATTCCACTCTGGAAACTCCCCATGTCTTGGGCGAGAGGTGGTTGTCTCAGAGGAGGAGAAGGTGGCATTCCCAGACCTGCTTCCAGCCCCGGCCCTGGCTCCAAGCAGGGGATGGGGATGCGTCTCCATGTGCAGTCGCTGCAACTTCATTATTGAATTACATTAGCAGGCCGCCCTCTAGTGTCATATTTTATTACTTGGGTAAAAAACATGGGCCGGGCAGGTAAAAATGTGTCTTTTTGCTTAGCGAGCACCAGCAAGAGAGGCAGCCACAGAAGCAGCCAAAAACGATTTCAGTGGAGCACACTGGGAAGTTCTCTGTCAGGTCACAATCCCTAAAACTTGGTGTGAAAGGGGGTTTCTACTGACGTTCTGGAAGCTGATTGCAGAAAGCCCAAGGAAAATATTACAGATTCTGTGCAGAATTTGCCTTTCCTCTAAAACCAATGTTAAGGTTTCCGTGGGTGGTTATACCAACACTGTGGTATATACGTGTGTCTGTACCTCTAACGTGACGTGTGTCGTCCTCCTGTATGCACATCAGTGTCATTCAGGGAGATTCAGGAATGCCCTTCAAGGCAACACTCCCAGCGCACAGGGATCCTTTTGCTCAGGCTAAAAACGAAAAGGTGATAGGCATAAGGTAATGGGCAGTGATTATCCAGGAGTTTGCAGCATTTCAGAGCTAAAACCAGAAAACACTTAACACTGGATAACCAATAAATACTGCTATGCTCTGAAAGCCTTACTGGCATTAGCATTAACTCATCAGAGCTGCCCTGGCTGGGCTGATTAAGACTGGGGAAGGGCACGAAGCACCTTTAGGACCATCAGCAGGGCAGGACATGCCAACAGCTGGCGGGAATTAGCAGGTAAAGGCAGCCAGTCCATCAGCTGTCCTTGTGTATTAATGTCCCCCCATGCTGAAGCCATATGCCCAACTTCCATTTTTCTGAGCATTTTTCTGAAGCACCCTTTTCCTCTGGGGTAAATACAGGGAAGACCCTCAGCGCCAAAGCCAAGGCACAAGGACCCCTGCCCTGGCTGTGGACTGGGGGGTCTGCCCCTCACTGGAGAGGGCGGTGGTGTCCCTGGGTTTGGCTTTGGGAAAGGTGGGAAATGGTTTCCCTTGGGGGAGCGTCTGCATCCTCCCACACGCCTGTGGAGCCCCTGAGGAAGGATCAGGGCACACACTGAGGCAGAGGGCGCGGGGCAGGCCCGGCCCTGCCGCTATCGCACCCACGCACCGCTGCTGGCGGGAACCCTCGGGCCAAGCGCGGGCCGAGCGTGCTGGGATGCCTTAAGCCGGATCGGGGTTTTTTTATTTTTGTTTTTTTATTTTTTTATTTCCCCTGGTTTTGCCGTCTGTTTGCCGGGTTTTGCCGCCCTCCCGCCGGGTGCGCCCTCAGCGGCCCGCGCGGGATCCCGCCGGGAGGGGGCGCTGCGCCGCT